>JAFHKX010000014.1:1359524-1474638 GCA_019022885.1 Schlechtendalia chinensis
CGACCCTCTCACGAACTACCACTGTACCACCACCCACTTGTCCACAAATCACACCTCCCCTCATTGCTAATCTCCCGGACAACACCCTTCAGGCCGCCATCCTAGCCGCAGTCTCGCAATTCGCGCAGACCCTCACGGCGGTCATAATCCAACACCGCAATGAATAACAATCCACCCAATAATCTCTTAATTTTAAACTGGAACGCAAACGGCGTTCTGAACAAACTGACCGAACTTCAACAACTACTAGACGACAAGAAAATTGACGTAGCATGTATTACCGAAACTCGACTAAACTCCAAAAAACGTATTTACCTACAGAACTACGTAACTTAGGTTAGGTAAAATTATCTTGCATCATTTCTCTTTTCGCCTCCAACGTCCCCACCATCGTAGCCGGCGATTTAAACGCTAAACACACCTCATGGGGTTGTAACACAACAACTCAGCAGGCGTTTCTTTTTTAAAGACCCTCCTCCGACACAATCTTGACATCGAAGCCCCCTCAGCTCCCACGCACTTTCCCGGTTGCGTCTCCCACGATCCGGACATTCTCGACGTGTTCATCACAAAAAACGTCACCTTACCGAAAGGCCCCTAGTAGTATAAAAAGGAGTATACAAAAGCCTCCGCATTGAAATTCCTCCGCATTTCTCTCCGCACTTCCCTCTGCATTTGTGATGACCCCCCAACCCCCGCACTCACACATTGCACCTCCTCCCCCCTTCATCCACCCCTCGCCTATTACCTTACCTATATTATATTATTTTTTCAAGTTTTAAAATTTTTAAGTTATTGCTGACGATGAATTTTTTTTTTTACTTTTTAATTATTTCAATTATATTTGACGATGTTTTTTTTATTTAATGTTTAAATTTTACATTTCATCTCGCATTTTAACGTATTGTTTTTTTTACTTTTTACTTATTTCAATTATAGCTGACCATGACTTTTTTTTTACTTTTCGAAACTGTACTCGGTAGAGACCTGTAAAGACCTGTAGAGACCTGTTCGAGTTTTGTCGAATCGTTTATTCACAATTGAAAAAAAAAACAATATTATGAACGTATGGTGGAAACCGAGTTAAAATCAGTATTCATCCGACAGTCTTAGTATAAAGATTCAATTTATACTACCAGGTTTTAAGTGTTTAAACATATTTCAAAAAGTGCCTTAAAGTGTTTATACATTTTTAAAAAGTGCCGTTAAAGTGTTTATACATTTTCAAAAAGTATTTTTTTATAATATGGCTGATTCAATCCAACTGAACTACAAGAAACAAACATACAAATACGTTCCGCCTTCACCGCTAACCAATTTAATTGAAACCACAGCGTTTACTATTGATTTTGCTGAGCGTAAGTTTTTGTTTATCGGGTTCGATCCGACTGATAATTTCAACGTAAGGATTCATATTTTAACACCATTAAGACACATAAGCTAACACCCAGATTAAAAAATGCTTATGGGAAATATTTTTTCGTTTATACTCGATCAACCACAAAAAAACTAAAGAAAGTATTTTTCTGAATGATAAATTTTATACGCTCTCGAAAATTGTTTATCGTGGTGAAAATATGTTGGTTATAAATTCTCAAATATTCGAAGGTTATCGCATATTACTCAATCGATCAAATTTATTCACACTTCAAAATTTGGAACGTTCAATTTTTGAATCGGTTCTAAGAAAAACTATAATCGTTAGACCAATTATAATAAATCAATTTGAAGAAGTACTGAACGTACTAGCTGCAAAACATTTCAAAAACGTGTCAGACATAAGAGAAATGATGTCATATATTAATAATATACCCGATGAAGAAATTGCATTATTTGTACCTCCAACTCAGATAAATTATATCAATCAGATCAAATTGTTTGCAAACGAACAACTGTCCATAAGATTGCTTATGCGAATGGAAGAACCTAATGTTTTAAAGGTAATGTATAATTTTCTACTTAAACACTTTTTTTTTAAAAACTATTTATTCATTTATTTTTACTCTAGCCATATGATGTAAACGATGGGCCTATAGTTTTTTCACCGCCTTCAATGTGTTTTGAAGATATCTCTCACCGTTATAAGCAAGAAAATTTTATATCAGAAGTAATTATAAACATATTTGTCGTAAGTATAAGTAATTAATACATTTTTTCCTTATCAGGTTCTTAACGATAATGATGATACCAAGTTATTTATTTTGCCGTTACCATCAACACCGTCACTACAATCAAACGATTTAAAAATGGTAAATATAACAGATTTTTTGAAATAAAAATGTTTAGTATTAAAATTAATATATTTTATTAGCCGGCTGATGTGAACGATGGACCGTCAATATTTGATTTATATCATGGATCACCCCCACTATCACCGAGAAAATATCATAAAGGAGACTATCCGGTTCATTGCAAAGCAGCACGTGAATTATTCAAGGAATTTAAATAAGACATGTACAAAATATTATATTTATTTTATATGGATACAAATAAAAACACATTAATATTTATTAAACAAAAAAAATGTTTTATTTTATATCATAATGTACAATAATTATTTACAAAGTTCTAACTTCCCCGTTAAAAGGGTTGTAAGTTATAATTTGATCGTGTATGATTAAACAATATGCAGAAGTGTATTCTGGAAACATTTCGTCAGCCTCGAATTCAATCCTTAGGTCTACGGTCGACGTCTTGATGTTGTCGTTCTGTCTGCTCATATCGATAACTATAATCGGTGCGTAATTTTTGAAATTGGTTCTGTTCAATAAAGGAGTAACATTATCGTTACCATAATATGATTTTTAAAACTCTGCATAAGCTGTGTATAATGTAGCTATTTTATTCTTCGTGAAATCACATTGAAAATCTTCGTAGGGAAACACATTGAAATTTAAATAAACCTTCAAGTTTTTGATTTTACAATGATCGAAATGTGACATGGGGTTTACAGTACTATTTTTTCTATTAGTCTGAAATCCTATTATGACATATCGTGGTTTTCCTAAATTATTCGATGTTTTTACTTTCCATGAGTGCGTAGTATTTTGTGGTAAAACCGGGTATTCACACAGTTCCCATGTTCTAAACGCACACGTAACAGGTTTATGACTGTTTATTACTTTTAAAAGTGTAATTTTTTCTCTATCGTTGACTTTAACCATAGGCATTCTCCAAAATATTTTAGAAATATTTACTTTAACGCCTTTTAGTTTTGCAACATCTTTCTCAACAGTATTATCGGTTTTAAATAATTTAATAGCATTTATGTCTAAAGACGATCTGTTCATGGTAAGTTGTTGATTACAATTTATTAAAATACGTTTATAATCCTCACAAAATCCGAATACGTCTTTAAGGTAAATACATCCATTGAACTGGTTTGATTCTATAAAATCTTGATTTATATTTTCAAAATAATTACTCCAAGCAGAATTACAACGTGCGATAATAACCGTATTATTGTATGAACAATAACCTTTTAATGTCGAAGTTATACCGGGATTTATAACTTTTTGAATTTGAACACCATTTATTTCATACTTCATTTCGGAAAAAAGATATGTTAAACCGTTGTTTATGAAACGAACATATTCGACCAAACCTGCAGGTTTGTCAATCGTTTCTTCGATATAGATATAACTTTCACATGGAAGATTATACGATTCGGCGTTATGTAATGCGATACATATTTCGTCGTTGTTGGACAATGCTGATGTTGAATACGGTAAAAATGAATGATATTCGATCCGAGTTATCCGACATTCATCCACATAACCCCCCGTTACGTTTAAATAACTGTCGTCCATTGTTATAGAGCTTTTATTGAACGAAGAAAATTTAAATTGTTTTTAGTTAATGTCTTAGTGATTTGGTTTTGTTCCCCTTTGTTGACACTTCTTGTCGTATTGATGCTTTTTACGTTACTGAGAGGTTTCTCATACTCGACTCTTTTTATATTATAAAATTGTAGACCCATCGCTAATATAATCTTGAATTAATAACCGTATCGAAACAGGTTCTCCTCGCAGATCGATTAACTGACCGTTTTGATCTTTTAAAGCTAAACTAATTTGATTAATTGTTGTGCAATTAAGAGAGTACGATACCAAATGTTTTGGGATTTCTATAATTTTATAGCCGGGTGGAACGTTTGGATAAAACTCGTGTAATATATGACACTCTCTCCCGTTGTTGAATGAGCCCGCAACCAAGTTTGATTCAATAAATATACAGTTTATCTTGGTCATATTCACCAATGAGCTCGATTGATGTCGCACGTTAGCCTCATATTTTTTGTTTGCTCTAAAGCCTAGCAATGGACCTATACTATTATCCATAGAGAAATCGACAATACCACTACATTTCATTTCGCATTTTAACGTATTGTTGTTTGCTTTCAACTCAAACGTAGTCTCAGTATCCAATAATATTTGTTTGATTACCGTTTCCAATTCACTTAACTCATACGAGCCTGTAGGTATTGTATACACATCTTTTACGATATTTTTTGTCGATTTTATATGCACGATTCCTATTTGATTACATTTATCGTTTATATTAGGAATAGAATTATTTGTCTGTAAACTTAAAAGACATATTTTCGCATCTTTACTGACTTCTATAGGTGGAAAAAAATCACAGGGCAAATTCGAAGAATTTCCATTTAATGTTATCGTGTACATGATAAAAATTTCAAACACAAATTTCCGCACTTTATTGTATTATATGTCTGATGTCTTTTGTAATTATATTTAATATCACATCTTTTAGAATATTTTTGTAGTTCTAATGGCGGTGGCAAGTTTCCAAAACTGTCGTAATATTCCACTTGATATCCGATTTTTTTATACGCTACCCAATGTGTTCCCGTGCTATCTTCAAAATCCAAGTTAACTACAGCCGATTCTTTATGTTTAGGATGGATAGGTAACCTATCTCTTGAGAATACACCGACGAAATGAGGTATTTTCAGCATACGTGCATACTTTATAACTTCATAATCGTATAACGCTCTATTGGGTAACGTAGAAATTAGTTTTTTGATATGATTGTTATTATTTTTCGGTTTTTTGGTTGTCTTTACCATTTCATCTCTTTTATACGGTGTCAAATATAATCCATTACCTTTTTCAATTTTATACGACTCACCTTTATACGGTGCAAGGTATAAACCTTTACCCATATGAATAGAAGCGTTTCTATTAGATTTCATATCGTTGACGGTTTTGAGTACGTTAGCAATACCACCCGTAAGTGCACCTTGTGCAGACAGACCTGCAAATATAGGTATTAATGGTAACATTCCGCCCTTTTTAGATATTGGTATAATTCTGGGGGTTTTTGTTTTTTTATTTTTAAATAACGATTTTCTCGCTGCCGCAACACACATTTTAGTTAATTTTGTTAGGTTTCTTTCACCGATTTTATTTTTTATTGCTTTTTTAGCGGCATTGACCACGCATTTAAATCCACACCCAGCACCCATCTTACGTTTAGCTTTCATAGCTGTAGTTACCAACCAAGAGGCGGCTTTTTATTTCAAACCCGAGTTCTTCGATTTGAATACTTCCCAAGCCCGGTTTTCTAAAATTTCATCTGCTTTATGCCTATCGATTAATGAATTACTATTTTCATAAGCTATATCGTGTTCTCTAGCTAATTCGTCCAAATAATTAATTCCACGTTCACCGCGTGCCAGCCTTTCGCGTAATTTAGTACCCAACCCACAAAATCTATAATAAAAAAAAATATATATTTATATTCTTATAATAAACTTTAGATTTATATTCACATACTGTAATAATACAAAAAAAAAGAGAAAGGAAAAGAAAGTTTAAATGGCGTTAAAAAAGGTGTGTTGGAATTAAGGGTGTCGCTTAGGGGAAATCGCGGGGTGTGAGTCCGAGAATCGTTTAGGTTCGGCCAGAATAAAAAATATGTTATCTTCAAAGAGACCGTGAGAAAATATAAGACGAAAACTGTGAGGCAAAACACTGCGGAACAACTGTCAAATATAAAAATTCCTTACCTTGTGCTGGCGCTCGACGTCTGACTAATTTCTGCAGAGACGGACGATGACACAAAGGAGTTATAATAATAAAAAAAAAGAAATACAAAATAAGAAAATCAGGAGGATAAAATAGAAAGAAAAGGTTGGATCGGTGACTTCGCTTCCAGAGCGAATTCACCGACGATATCAAACAAGCCGAAACTCGATCAAGTCGTCTCGGAAAACCAACTTCGTTCCCCGGAACACAGATTTGGTCAGGAGAGCTGGCTCGTGGTTGGAGTGTGCGCACACACTGACGAGAGGACGTGATCATCGAGGGTTCTAGGGTGTGAATTTTGGTGTTTTATGATTTCTTTAATATGCCGACTGCGTGACGGTCCGGTCAACTACCAATCGAAATTTATATTTAATCGCTACAATATGCGTGTGGACACATTGCGGCCTTTCGTCTCGGGTCAGTTCTCAAGTACATATGTTTTACTCTACCTAAACTACGCATGATTTTTTTGTTCTTTTAATGTGTGTGAAATTCGTTTCCATAAAGTGTTTATGTTAGTATTTTAAATTTCTACCATCCAACGATTCATTGCTTGAATTGACCCTTTCTTTGTTACTCTGTTGTATCGCAGTATTTTAGAAAGCTATGTGCGTTTGTCGAGTACCGATATTTTTCTCTTTTTCGTTTAATTTATGTTTCCGACCCTAGTGATCATCATCCCTCGTCCGTGAAGGTTATTCTTTAAGCTTAAGTATGTGTTTTCTTTTTTTTGTTATTATTTGTAAATACCATCTGTGTCCCGAGCGGATCGAATGTTAGTATGTCTTTATTTTGAAGGAAAAATGTCAAATAGTTACATATGGTGTTTAACATAAAGAATTCAATATTATAACACAAGTAATTATGTACTTGTGTGAGCTGTGGTTACAATTATGATATGTATGCATATCATTACAATACTTATAGCCTGGTAAATGTAGTTCTACTGGCAAATGGTTTATAAGAGAGTTTACAACTCCCGAGCCTTTATTCGTGTTATTTTTTCGAACGCGGGACATCGTGTGATACATTTTATAACAGTACGACTGTATTTATATTAAAATGCGCTTTATCGAGCAAGAAAAAAAACTCTCAATTTATAATATTGATACGTCAGATACTGTAAAATCAAGACATGGACCTCTGTTCCCAAACACTGTACGCTCACTAATATTGGGCAGTTCTGGTTGTGGAAAAACAAATTTAATATATTTTCTACTCGTTAACGAGAACGGGTTACGATTCGAAAACGTTTACATATATGCCAAGACGCTGGAACAACCGAAATATAAATTATTGAAAAGAATTATCGATGATATTGACGGCGTTAATATATTTACATTTTTTGAAAACGATAAAGTTATTCCCCCAGAAAAAGTAATGTCTAATTCTGTGTTTGTGATGGATGACGTAATCGGTGAACACCAAGGGATCATTAGAGAATATTTTTCACGTGGACGACACAATAAAGTAGATATATTTTATTTGGCTCAAAGTTATTCAAAAGTACCCAAGCAGTTAATACGTGATAATGCGAATTTAATTGTATTATTTAAACAAGACGAGAGAAATTTAAAACACGTGTATAACGAACACTGTTCCAGTGATATGAGTTTTATTGAATTTAAAAATTTTTGTATAACATTTTGGAATCGGGATCGGTTTTTGTTTGTCGTTATTTGCAAAGACAGTGAACGTGATAACGGTCGTTATCGACTTGGTTTTGACACTTTTGTTGTTATATAAGATGGTGTTTCACAAATTGGATCGCATTTAACACGTAATCATGGATGAAGAAAGTATATTAAACGAGTTAGTTAAAGCGATAGTACTAATATACTAATGTAGGACAAAAAAATGGCTTGAACAGAATTACCATGACCTATCAATGGAGTACGGTGATGTCGAGTATGAAGAAGTCGATAGAATATAAACTCGTTGAACTTTGAACAAATTTACGTTAAAGGAGAACCAAAACAGAAAATAATCAATAATTTTATCCCATATACAACTGTTACTAACATTGAAGAACTAGGGTGTCCACGACTGGATCAACTCTGCGTTGAAGATAAATTACCATGCTGTATTTTTCATATGAATTTGAACCCGAAACATTGTACATTTTACAAAGTTTTCGCATTAAGAAAATGGTTTGTAAATAATATTTAAAACAAATTTATATATATTTTTTTTGTAACTGAATGTATTTTAATTATTTTTATATCCACATATATATTCATATAAATGAAGTATTACATTATGAATTATATTAAAAAAAAATGTGTGTTTGTGTGTGTGTGTAAATAAGAACCATATCAAGTATAATAATGGTTATAACTTACAATAGTGTAGATCAATAAATGTAATTACGGTAATACAGTATGTATATATTAAAAAATATATTTTATAAGTCACGATTATTTAACTGCCTCGGCTTTCAGTAGCTCTGCTTCCAACGATTCCACTTCACTTTAATGCATAAAACTATTTTAACATTAATTAAATATCTTATAATAAACATTTTTTTTAATTTAAACTTACTCAATTTTATAATGACCATAAGCTAATGTATGAATTTGATCTTCCAAAACGAATCGCTTGTCATCTGTATGATTCAGAGCTAATTTCGTTTTTGATACAGTCTTTCTATTGTGATGAAAGGATCTAAATAAAGTCATATCCCTGTACGCTGAGTAGGTTAAGTTAGACTCATTTATCCCGAGACCTTGGAAAAGACAGCGTTTATGATCTTCCAGTGTTAATTTATTTTTCCCTTTTTCTCTAGATACCCCCCCTTCGCTTTAATAATTTCTTCACCACTCAGATTAAATCCATACGATTTAGCTCGCAAAGCAACTTGCTCCCATATAGATTTACCACCGGTCTCATCCGTAAAAGTTCCAGGCACCTTTTTTCTCTCTGTTCGAAAACAAGGATGAGTATACGGGAAATTAGATGTGTCTAGTTGTTCAAGTAAACCTGGTTTCCTTAGAATATCATCGTAAAAATCTTTTGTTTGTATTGAATACATCAATGAATCTAAAAAATAAAAAAAATTATGTATATATATTAATATAATGTATTTACATGTATATTTACCAGTATCCATGTATAAGAGTTGAATTTTATCATTATAAAACTTCTTCATCACATTGTAGTGAAATTTATACATTAGTGTTTTTGATATATCTAGAATCGATAAACCCACATATATTGGTTTGTTAAAAGTATGCAGATCTACATTTAAATGAACAGCGCAGAGGTTTTCGTTATAGATCGTTGTAGATTTGAAAATAGGCTTGTTGATTAATCTTATAAACCTTTTCTGATCTGAAACAAGCTCCATTTTCATTCTCTTTCGAACATTCTCCATAGTTTTACCTAAAATACAGTATATTTTATTAATTTGTAATCTTAAAATAAATAAATAAAAGTAATACCAAAAACACTATTAATCATCAGTTTAAAGACATTTTTTTGAAAATCATTCGTAGCTATTTTTCGCATTTTTGTATTTAATTCTATATAACTGGCTAACCAAGGCGATTGATTAAATTTTAATATTCTGTGTACCTTTAATAATAATAACATTAACAGTTATAAAGAATATTATATAATTTTATTTTTACTTTATTGAATATTAAACCAGCGTTCAAAGCTTGTATTAACGTCGTGTGGTGAACTATATAATTTGTTTTTGATTGAAGTGTAGTTAAAAGCTATGGAATTTTAGAACCTGGTGGAATACTTCTTTCCGGTAAATACGGTAAATCGTTGTGTAAATCATGAAGATTTAATGGGTATAACACATCAACTTCTAGAAACATTCCATTTGGGGATTCATTAGAGAAAGTGCGCAACATATTTGTTATATTTTGCACACTTAGGTCACCACTATACCATTTGAAAACTGTTCTCCGTAAAATTTACTCATTGCCCATCCATAATGAAAAAATACATTTATTATATTTAAATCATATAAGTGTATGAATGAATATAATTTATTTTAACACTTACAGATTTGTTGCGTCTAAATAAACAATCCATGTGTTCGGTTTGTTTTCTTCATATTCAGGAGTAGTAAAATTGTTTGCTTTTGAATAACGCTGAACAGCTTGTGTTATACCTCCTCTAACGCCTCTCTCACAAAACAGGATCATATCATAATCGTGTAATAGCTCCAGTTTGACATCAGTATGCTTTAGCATACAGTCGAATGACATCCCCGGAGCAGTAAAATAGAAACCTGGGTCTAATCCATACGTCTCTATACATATATCACGAAAGTTTTCAAATACATCACTTAATAATAGCACATCAACCTTCAAATACCACTCCGAATACTCTCCCAAAGTTTTAATGTGAAAATGATTCCAAACAATATTTGCATGGTCAAAGTCATCTTTTGAAATAAGATGTTAAAGTACTATACCTGTTAAAGTACTATACAATTTTTCTATAGGAAGTAATTGATTTTCTTTTAATTTTGACCATTTATCTATATATTCATAAGGAAATACTCCTTTCCTCGTTACCAAATCTAATTCTTGAAATTTAAAATGTTTTAATGTTTCTCTAAACTTCATCTTATCTGCACTGGCTAGATCCATGGCTAGTGATGCTAACTTGATGTCATAAATCGAAGGTTATCCACAAAACGGATTGAGAATTTATTTGAAATATATTTTGAGAAGGAAATAAATTTTTCCTCTGAACTTGGAATAACTTGTATCGATCTCACGTCATATCCGAGCTGTGTAGTAATAAAATGTCCATCATTATTACTCAAATTATGAAAATAACATGGAACGAAATTTGGAGTTATCATTTTTAAATTGCATTGATTACATATAGTGTTTCTATAAAATCCTGTTAAATGATTATGATCTCGAACAGCTTCATTATTATTGGAAAATTTATTTTTACATAGAGGACAGTTACCATTTTTTATAATATTATTATGTTTTACATAATCATCGTCGGTCATTTTGATAGGTATATTAGTTTTTAATAGCTTTTCGATATTTTTCCCTACGTTAACAATTGCATTCATAAAATGAGCGGCTACTCCCACTTTAGAATTTTTATTTTGTTCTTCAATATATTCTTCTTCTCCTCTGTATAAAACTGGCGTGGATGGAATATTATATTTATTTAATAATTCTAACGATATTTCTTCACTGGCTTTTACATAAAAACAATAGCTCATAGGTATATGTTCCTGTAGTATTCTTGTTTTTATATTATTATCCTCTATTATGGGTATATGTTTTTTAGTATGCATTCAAAATCTGCATAAATAATAATGGAATGTTTCTGAGTTTTCTCCCAGTTCTCAAACTTCATAATTGAATTTTTTCCGGCATACATATTGCAGCTGGTTTATTTTGTTTACAATTTTTTTTATGATTTTCTAAACGAACATACCCACTAATAATTCCAGTTAAATATTTTTTCTTATACGATTTTAGACATCTCTTGCAAAATAATAAAGAACTCCTATGTCCAGTCATTTGTAGTGTAATAAGTCTAGAAAAATCAGATATCAAGCAAAAATGTTGTTTTTCAAAATTACTATCATTGAATAATAATAAATCAAAATGGTCCGGTTTTTCTTCATCACAAATTTTATATGGTGTAATAATAAGTTGATTCAGAGTATTGTTTCTTTTCTTATTAATTTTCACGTTGTTTTTAAACGTCTTTTCGCCTTTCTTGAATCCAAAAACATTTATGGAAACTCCTGGATTGTTTTTTTCAAATATATGAACATCTTTAAGCGGTACAGGAAAAGAGAGACCAGAGAAGTCAAACATATTTTCAATTTCCTTATAATGAGCGGATAATCTGTATGGTGTATTTGATTTAACGAATTTAGATAAAATACTATACATAAAGCATTTGTTATCATTATTTTGTACATTAATTACGGCTCTACGATTTTCTATATTATCAGGTAATTTTATATAGGAGGAACCTCCAATAGGTTTGAATTTATTTACATTTAATAAAATCCCGTCAATTGACAATAATGTATAACCGCTCCTTTTCCCGGTATATTCCTCCTCTTCCGATAAAAGTTTTTGAAATTGTTCCTTTAGTATTAAATGAATATCACTTTCTTGATAGAGTTCCTGTGCATTTGTTTTAAATGCTCGGTTTTTCTCAAATGTTATTATTAGGAATACCGTAAGTGGCCTCTAGCTTTAATCCGAATTTTATAGGACCTTCGGAGACTAATTTTGATAGTAAATTTAATATATCGGTCTCTGAATTTTTTAAAAATATATTATAGTCGATAATTTCATAATTTGTATTTTTTTTTAAATAATTTTTGCAGTAACCTCCGAAAGCCGATTGTACCAGTGAAAACTGAGATGTATTTACCGTTTCCATACGTGATCGCTTAGTTCCTAAAGTCGATGGTTTACTGTTTCTCGAAATATTTGAAGTAATTTTTAATTTGTAGAGCAGCTCATCGTCATAATCAAAATCATAAGCCCAATTGGTTCCTCTTTTATCTCGTTTGTTTTTTATATGATTATCCATAGCATTTGAGAGTATATACATATCTATACATAAAAAAATTTTATAAACACATATATAATTGTTTTTTCCTCTATTGTTTTTGAAAAATCGCAGTTTTTACACTGGCGATTTTCTTTAAATGTCGGATAATAAGTAAATAATTTTTGTAATAAATAATTTAATTTACATTAAAACAATTATAGCTAATTTACCAACGAATGGAATGGATTTTCTATTAAATTATTAAAATAATAATAAATAATAATAATAATAATAATAAAATAATAATAATATTTTAAATATTAAAACCTATAAGGTTTTTAGCTCCAATTTCAAAAACTACAGAAGCTATCGGACATTATGTTAGCTACTGTTGGAGAGAATTAAGTGATACGTGGGAAAGATATGACGATTTGCAAAGATCTACACGAACAGTACGGCCTTCAACAATCGCAGAAGCATGTCAATTTTTATTATATACAGTGTAGTTTTATCTTTTTCTTATTTAAGTTTATAATAATGAGAACAATATCATTATTATTATTTTTGTAGTATTAAAATATTATAATAATAAAACACATTTATTTTATAAATCATCTTCTGAAGTCACCTCACCTCACTGCGTTTAATCCGTCATATATTCAGAGGCGTATTTACGGGGAGATTATGGGGGCTTAGCCCCCCCACAGACCTACATTAGGCCCCCCCCCCCCCCAATCGACTATTTCTCTATTTGTAATATATTACCTATAATATTATAATACTTAACACATTTGGGGATTTAGGCTTTAGCTCACCTTGTATTACTCCTTTAAATACGCCCCTACATACATTGCCGGAAGAGTTAAAATCCGCAAGGCACTCTTCTTGACAATCACAAGTTACAATGCAAAGAGTGAGGTAAGTGAACCTTATATATATTGCATCCAAGTTAATTATTTCAACACGAGTACCATGATTCTCGTTCTCACGATCCCGGACGTCTCCTAGTTGTTAATAAAAGTAAATTACTTACCATATTTTTTTTCTTTAGCACCCCCAACTGAATTTTGAAATAGGTCCAAAAATAATGAAGCACTAACGAAGCACTAACGATTGACACTATTCTGGCACTTTTACTCAAATGGGGGGTGCTAGCATGTCGCTGGCACCCCCCACTTGGATTTTTGAATAAGTCCAAAAATAATAAAGCACTAACGAAGCACTAACGATTGGCAATCTTTTTGGCCATTTTACTCAAATGGGGGGTGCTGGCGACATGGACCTCATAACTTGTCGTCTGATTTTTTCAATAGTCTTCCGTCGTTTTTACGAACTGCTAGGTTATACTCATGTGTTCCGCGAATAAATTCTACAAAAAAAATTTTTTATTTGTACTAATTAATAAAATATAAATGATTACTTACTATGAACAATTTCAACGTGACGAATAACATCATGTATTCTCGTGAAAATTGAAGTACAAACACCACATGAATACTGTTTTTTTCCATGTACGGTTAATGCATGGCGTGCCATGTTATCCTTACGCGTAAAAGACTTAACACAATCATTACAATTGAACATTTTTATTTTTAAAAACTCACATACACCACACAAGAGCAATTACAAAAAACAAAATTCACAAGTGTTTACTGAATACGGAAAGAGTGTGCAGTATAATAACTGAAATACATATAACGAACGAGCGGTAAATAAATCGTTGATGGGGTCCATCATAATATACAGCATTGGGCAGAAAAAAAAAATCATTGTCAGCTATAAGTTAAACATTTTAAAACTTAAAAAAAAAAATACATATTCGTTTTATATTACTAAAGATTTAAAATTATTATAACGGTAATCAAACAAATATTAACAGATATAAAGCTAACGTAAGTGGTTATGTACAAAAAAACAATACGTTAAAATGCGAAATGAAATGTAAAAATTTAAACATTAAATAAAAAAAACATCGTCGGTTATAATTGAAATAAGTAAAAAGTAAAAAAAAAAATTCATCGTCAGCAATAAGTTAAAAAATTTTAAAACTTGAAAAAAAAAAAAAATAATATAATATAGGTATAGTGATAGGCCTGGGGTGGAAGAGAGGGGGGGGGATGCAATGTTTGAGTGCGGGGGTTGGGGGGTCATCACAAATGCGGAGGGAAGTGCGGAGAGAAATGCGGAGGAATTTCAATGCGGAGGAAATCACATAAAAAGTAAAAAAAAAGGAGAGGGGTGAGGGGAGGGGTTGTGCAATGTGTGAGTGCGGGGGTTTGGGGGTCATCACAAATGTGGAGGGAAGTGCGGAGAGAAATGCGGAGGAATTACAAATGCGGAGGGAAATGCGGAGGAATTTACGAATGCGGAGGAAAATGCGGAGGAATTTCAATGCGAAGGCTTTTGTATACTCCTTTTTATACTACTGCCCCTGGACTCTAGAACTTCTTTCTTCAGACCACAATCCTGTTATTCTCGAAGTTCCCGGTTTACCCCCCAACACACCTCTAACCGTAGACCGAATCGATTGGCTGCTTCTTCAATACAATCTCGAGATCTCTCCTTTCAAATGCAGCCCGATCAAAACCCAGTCCAACCTCGACAACGCGGTCGAAGTACTGACAACTGACTTGAACAACGCCATAAAAAACGCTACGATCACAACTCCTGCACCACGACATAAACTCAGACTTCCCCACGACCTAAAACAACTCGTCAACAACAAAAACCGACTACGCAGGCTCTGGCACAGACACAGATCACCCTACATAAAAACCCAATTAAACGCCATCCAAAAAATCGTTACTTCTCGAGTCTCCGAACTCCATGACAAACAGTTCAACAAATTTATCGCCGAAGCCGAATCTCATCCCAACAGCGTTTGGAATGTAGTAGGAAAACTTCGACACAAACGTCCTTCTCTTCCACCCCTCATTCAAGGAAACAACTCATACTCACTTGACCCCGACAAAGCAGAGATCTTCGCGACTTCCCTGCAGGCCCAATGCTCATCCAACCGAAGCCTCGTCGAGTTAGAGGAGGTCCACGCCGAAGTGGAACGCGAGGTCCTTCAGATTCCCCTAATCGACTCCGAATTCTCTCCTATATCTCCGAAAGAAATCTTTTCTATTATTCGCACCCTGAAAAATCGCAAAGTCCCGGGTAAAGACGGTATACGAAACAGCGTGCTAAAAAATTTTTCCAGGGAAACATCTCATGGCCATCAGCAATATCGCAAACGCCGTCATGCGCTTCAATCATTTTCCCGCCGCCTGCAAGGAGGCCACTGTTATCTGTCTTCCCAAACAAGGCAAACCACTCAGCTCCCCCTCCAGTTACAGACCAATCAGCTTGCTGTCTTCCATCAGCAAAGTCGTGGAAAGCGTGCTGCTCACCCGAGTGAACCAGCACATTAATGCCAACAACATTCTCCCCGACGTTCAGTACGGTTTCAGACCCAAACATTCCACAGTGCACCAACTTCTCAAGGTCACTGAACACTTAGCCGACAGTCTAAACAGGAGGCACCACACCGCGATGGTCCTCCTCGACGTTCAACAGGCGTTCGACAGGGTGTGGCATGACGGTCTGCTATACAAAATGTCCCACCTCAACTTTCCCCCCTACTTGATGAGGTGCGGTGAGGTCCTTCCTCTCCGGACGATCCATCAGGGTCAAAATTGGTGACTCCCTCTCAGATCCCCGTCCCATCACGGCTGGGGTCCCACAGGTGCAAAACTCTCCCCCGCCCTTTTTAACATTTTCTGCCACGACATTCCTCAACGCTAAGGTATCAACACGTTCATCTACGCCGACGACGTGGCCGTCTCCCGCACGACCGCTCAAATCGATCGCTGCACCCATCTCCTGAACATCCATCTCCAAGATCTTAATGACTGGTATAACAGTTGGCGGCTTGCCATTAACAAGACCAAAACGGTTGCGGTGTTCTTTTCAAAAAGAAACTGCACCCCCCATCAAGGTATCGTAATCGATGGCCACCCCATCGATTGGAGCTATTCCGCCAAATATTTCGGCGTCACTCTCGACCGCAGGCTCTCCTGGAGCAGGCACATCAGGATTACACGAGGCAAGGCCTACGGAGCCTTCATCCAACTTAAGCCTTTTTTCAACAACAAAGACGTGTTACCCGCGACAAAACTTCGCGCCTTCTCAGCAATCGTGAGAAGTATCTGCACCTACGCCATCCCCGTATGGGGAGCGGCCGGTGAAAACCGTCTCAAGCCAGTTCAGGGCTGTTTTATGAGACTACTGAGATCCGTTCTCCACATCCCATGGTACGTTAGGAACTCCTAGATCATCAAAGAAATCAGCATATTACCTCCTCTGCAAGCCGCTCCAATCTTCGCAACTAGACTTCGTAAATCGGTCGTTTTGCACCCTAACTCTTCGATCGCTGCATCCGCAGATTTCGTCCCCAAGTCGTACGGCTGGGTACGCCGTCCCTGCTCCTTAGTGGAACACCATTCCGTTCTGTCAACTTGACGACTGTAGACACACGCATGTGTGTCTATGAGTCGTAAGTTTTATGTTTGTATTTTTTTTTCTTTTCTTCTCTCTCCTCATGTTTACATTAGTTTCGTTGCTAACTCCCCCCCAGCTTCGCCTTACGCGCGAGTGCCTCACTACTCAACCCTATGAGTTAGTGACGGCCACCTTTTACGTGACGTGCACCATTTCATCATCAATCACTCTAATCGTAATCCGTTAACGTTTGTTCGGACCGGGAGCATAAAATTATAATACGCGAGCCCGGATATCAAGACTTCGCGGACAACAATAATAATAAATAACAAAAACAAATTTATTTACGTATAACAAATTTTAATAAGCAAAATAACTCACGCGTAATAATACATAGTACGAATGGCCTGCCGGAACAAATTAAACAAATTCAAATTAAAATTATATTTAATTAAACACGCATTCGAACAACGATCGGCTATTAAAGCCAAAATTAAAAAACGATTGGCTATTAGAGCTAATAAGATTAAAAAAACGATTGGCTATTAGAGCTAATAAGATTTTAACAAACGGTATTTTACTTTTTCACATAATATTACGCGACGACGAAGGTTCGCGAAAATTCGCGAAAGCGACCTTTTATCTATCGCCGGAGTTATTGTTCTTAAATATAAATAAGTATTCCGATAATTGTTATCGGACGTCGTGGCGGCGGCGCGCTTGTATGTTGGCGCCAATTAAGCGTCATCATTCTCCCCTCTGTTTAAATTGTTATTTTCAACCGACGCGTCCCTTGCAACTTCTAAGGGTAAGCGGCAAAGTTTGACTATTGGTCTCTTGATTTCATTTCCGTTTGAAGTTTTCAATGTGACAACTCTAATAGTTCCATCACTTCCTTAGGTGGGTTTTCACTACTCGTCCTAATTTCCACCTTCCCGGGGACGTGAAATCTTCCTTTATGATTACGATGTCAACGACGCTCATTTGCTCTATTTTAGCAGTCCATCGTCCACGTACTTGTAATTGTGGTAAATACTCCTTTGACCATCGATTCCAGAAGTTTTGCATTAAAGCCTGTACATATTTCCATCTTTGCAGTTTTTCTATGTTATCTTGCAGTAAGTCAGGCCCTGGAACGAGAAGGAGTGATCCGCCGACCAAGAAGTGTGCTGGAGTGAGTGTTTCAAGATCGGAGGGACTGGAACTTAAGGGAGTTAAAGGGCGAGAGTTTAAGCAGGCTTCAATTTGGCATAGTAAAGTCCCTAATTCCTCCAAAGTCAGGTGTGCATCCTTAACTATCCTAGTCAAATGATATTTAGCGCTTTTAACGGCGCTTTCCCAGATACCACCAAAGTGTAGTGCGGAAGGAGGGTTAAAATGCCATTCGATTCCTTCTTACGCTATGGTAACATCATCACGTTTCAAGTAACAAGCTAATTCCTTCTGAACACCAAAAAATTTGTTTCATTGTCGCTGTAAATTTTTGCACGTTTTCCTCTTCTTGCCATAAAACGACTAAGTGCAGCTAGAAAAGCACCACTAGTAAGCCCAACAACTGGTTCTAAGTGTATTGCTCATGTTCCTAGACAAACAAAAACAGCGATCCATGCTTTAATGCTTGTGACACGGCGTATTCCACTGCGAATTGCCAATGGGCCGGCAAAATCCACTCCTGTCACAGTGAATGGTCTAGCTGGTTGCACCCGTACCTTTGGCCATGTTGCCATAGTTGGATTTTCAAATTTAGGTTTTGCGCGAACACATGTAACACAGCGATGTGTAACTGAACGAGCTATAGCTCTTCCCTTTAAAGGTCAAATACGTAATCTAATTTCTGCTAGCAATAACTGTGGTCCTCCATTCAACAGAGTTTTATGACAGTTTTCAAAAATTAACCGAGTCACCTTGTGATCAAATGGAAGAACTATAGGGTGCTTTCTGTTAATTGTGACATTAGAATTGTGGAGTCTCCCTCCTACTACAATTAATTGCTTCTCATTGATAAATGGACATAAACTTTTTAGTTTGCTACGACGAGGTATCTCTCTATTCTCAGTTAATGCATCAAATTCCTTAATAAACTCATCCCTTTGAGCTTGCCTCACTAACCTAAACTCTGCGTCCTTAAGTTCAGCAACGGTTAGGTATTTTGTAACATCATCACCCGATTTTTTGGCTCTTAAGAATTTAATAAATTTAACAAGCCAAGCTATTGCCCGAACTAATCTTCCCCATTCCGAATACGTATTGAGTAAAACGTTTTCGTGTTTAACTGTGGTTAACGCTAAATGCATTGTTTTCAGATTAGGTAAATACTGCTCTGCAATTCGATTACAATTATCCTTCCAAGTAGATGAATCTTCTGATAACCAATATGGTCCAAACCACCAAATATCCGCTCCTTGTAACTCTTCAGCCTTAATTCCTCTCGATAAGACATCGGCTGGATTCTCGTTCGTCTGTACATGCTTCCACTGTCGGGTTTTTGTCAACTCTAATATTTGACATACACGATTAACGACAAATGTTTTAAGACGCGATGAATGGCTATTGAGCCATCCTAACACTATCATCGAATATCGGTCCAAAAGTGAAAAGTATCAGAATCAATGTTCAAGGACTCCGCTACTTTTACAGCTAATTGTGCTAGTAGAAGTGCTCCGCTCAATTCTAATCGTGGAATAGTTGCACCCTTTAGTGGTGCTACTCTCGTTCTTGAACATAATAAACGAGAGTTCCATTTACCGTTCTGGATTGCACTGCGTATGTATATACATGCGCCGTATGCTTCCATAGACGCGTCACAATACTCATGCACTTCAACCTTATTGCTGAAATGAGGTATACGTTTACGAGGAATAGCGAGTTTTTTAAGTGATGCTAATCCAGAGTAGTAACCTTTCCATTTCTCTTGAACACTCGTTTCAAGTGGCTTATCCCAAATCTATTTTTAATTGCCACAGCAGTTGCAGGAATATTTTTCTTTTAATGAGTACCGGTCCAAGAAATCCTAATGAGTCGAAAACCTTGTTAAGGTCTGATAGCAGTCTTCTTTTTGTAAGATTGGCTGTATTCGCGGGTATTGTGACATTAAACCTGAATTGATCAGCAAATGGTTGCCAACACAATCCAAGAGACTTAATGATATCTTCGTCACCTAGCTTTAATGTGAAGAGAGAGTCATTTTGACTTTTTGCTATTCTTGCGATAACTAATGGTGAGTTTGAACACCATTTACTTAACGGCAGTTTCGCAGAATCCAAAATGCAGGTTATATCCTTATGTAATTGTATGCATTTCCCTTCAGTGTTACATCCCGTCATAAGGTCATCCATATAGAAGTCACGCAAAATGACCTCTGAGGCCTTGGCATTTCCTTCCTTTGCCTTTGATCCAAGCATTACAAGTTATTGCGTTGCCATAAATGATGCGGGTGTTGTACCATACATAACAGTATATAATGTATAAGTCTGAAGAGCTTCACTCGGGTCGGAGCGCCAAATTATGCGTTGCAAATGTCGATCGTCTTCTGAAACCATAATTTGCCGAAACATTTTCTCAATATCGGCTGTCATCACGTATTGATGCTTCCGTAACCTCGTCAGTATGGAAACAATATCCTCTTGAACCGTAGGCCCACGCATCAGGACCTTATTGAGTGATACGCCTGAAGATGTTCTAGCTGACGCATCAAAAACTACTCTAGTCTTAGTGGTGAGGCTCGAGAGCTTTAAAACTGGATTATGTGGCAAATAGCAAGCATGCGCTGTAACTACGTTTTCCGCGATCACCATTTGCATATGACCCATATCTATGTACTCATTCATGAACTTGATGTATTCCTTTCGCAAAGTTTCATCACTTTGAAGGCGTCTTTCTACATTAATAAATCTTGAGGTTGCTATTGCTAAACTAGATCCCAAATTTCTTATCTCTGGTTTAATTGGTAATCGTACAATAAACCGGCCTTCCGGGTCTCGTTGAACCGTATTCTGAAAATGCTGAGAAGTATCTTCTTCCTCCATGCATTTCCGGTTTGCTCTTGAATTTCGACCATAATTTGTATCTGCGATAACTTTGAGTGCTTTCCAATCTCCTTCCATCGCTTGTTCCACTGATCTATACTCATTGAATTTGTACCTGCTAGCTCCCCTGTTACAAGCCATCCAAATTTACATTCTTGTAGACAAACTGAGTCTTTACTAAGAGGTTGACGTCGAGCTCCCAGAATGTCGAAAAAGGTTCCACCACCTATAAGTAAGTCAATTGATTGTGGATGCTCAAAGTTAGGATCTGCTAAATATGAAAATAAATCCTAAGGAATGTTCTACCCATCCATTCGCTCTGTACACGATGATAATTCTCCAGCGATAGACGGCAATATATAGCATGGAATGTCTATATTATAATCACTTAATCTTGATTGGATTTGAACTTCTACATACGACGACACTCGTAATCTATTATCTCCAATTCCACTTATTGGAACTAAAGATCTTTTACTAGGCAATTTTAATAATCTTGTCAAACTCTTAGAAATGAAATTGACCTGTGAACCACTGTCTAAAATGACTCTGCAATTTCGATACTGACCATTGATATCGCGAACCTTAACTAAAACAGTGGCTAGAAATACATGTCCCTTGCATGGTGCTCTTATAGTTGATGCAGTGACTGATACACTTGAAGTGAGCGAAGCCTGTTCTACTCCAGCTTGTTCGTTGGTTGGCTGCATTTTATCCTCATTCATTTTCGGTTTTTCAAAATGAAGTAACGAGTGATGTCTTTGCTTACAAATACGGCAATAATATGTAGAATTGCACTTATTGGACATATGACCGTACGAAAGACAGTAGAAACAAATCCTTTTTTCTTGAGCTAAGGCGAGGCGAGTATTAGTAGATAGAGATTTAAATTTTTCACAATTGTACAATTTATGTTGACCCTCACAGCATTGACATGAATCCATTTTTGCCGAAGTAACTAATACTCGTTTTGAAATAGAAGATGGTTTTTTGTTGTTGGACTTGTTAAAAGATGCTGTATCCAATATTTCTCTTATATTTATTGATGATGCTTCTGATGACTCAAAAGCCACACATCGACTTTCCAAAAAGGTTTCAAGATCTTCATACTTTGGTAAATTAATGTTCGGTTTTCATAGTTGCCATTCATGGTTGGTTGATGAATCCATACAAGAAGTAACTATAGTTACAAGCCAAGCATCCCAATATTGCACTGGTTGTGATAATGCCCTTAATGCTGCTACTTGCATACTTATATGTGAATGCAGTTTTTGAAGCTCTTTTGCAGTCGGTTCAATAATACTAGGTGTATTCAAAATAGCCTTGATATGCGACTGTATCACCAAACTTTTATTGTCATAACGCTGTTCTAATCTTCGAAGAGCTAATTCATAGTTGGCTTCTGTCATCGGAACAGAATTAACTAGGTCTAGAGCAGCACCACTCAACGCCGAACGTAGATAAATATGTTTTTGTGCTGCAGATATGCTATCGTCGTTATGAACTAATGCACGAAAGAGATCAATGAAGACTTCCCACTTTTGAATATCACCATCAAATGTTGGTAAAGGTATTAGTGCTAATCGTACAGAATGAGTAACTGATGAAGACCCAAATGAAACGTTATGTCCAACAGTACTTAACGATTTTTTAGCATTTACAAACTCTTGAATTTGTGATCTAACTTGAAAGTATTCCGTCTCAAAGCATTCTCGAACATCTTCATCCTTTGCTAACTCTACAGAAACTAACTCAATTTGGGTTTGGATGTCATCGAATTTTCGATTAAGTATTGGAAGCTCTTCTTGCCTGAATTCCAACAGTGAAATAGGGTCTGTTTTGAGATCGAATTTTGCAATGAAATTCTTTATTCTAGTGAGAGATCCCTTGATCATACCTCTTTTTCTGCGGAGTTCAATTAATTGCTTTTCTGAAATTTCATCAGCCATCTTGATAACACACTTTTTTTTACAAAACTAATCAAAATATGACGAATGAAAGACAAAATTTCGACTTGGAAAAGAATAAAAATACACGGCCAAATTCAAACTCGGGATATATATCCAAAATAAATAATAAATAGCAAAAATAAATAATAATTAATAAAAATAAATGAATAATAACACAATAAAAACTAAATAATAACAAAAATAAATAATAATTAATAAAAATAAATGAATAATAATACAACCAAAACTAAATAATAATAACAAAAATAATTAATAATTAATAAAAATTAATGAATAATAATGCAAACAAAACTAAATAATAGATTTCAACAATGCTTATAGATGTAGATGATCCAAAGGTGACCTATTGCTTTCTTCTCGGTTTCCCTGGACAGCAATTTGTCACACCTTGTATAACGTCGAGGTCACCAAAATGTTCGGACCGGGAACATAAAATTATAATACGCGAGCCCGGATAACAAGACTTCGCGGACAACAATAATAATAAATAACAAAAACAAATATATTTACGTATAACAAATTTTAATAAGCAAAATAACTCACGCGTAATAATACATAGTACGAATGGCCTGCCGGAACAAATTAAACAAATTCAAATTAAATATAATAAACACGCATTCGAACAACGATCGGCTATTAGAGCCAAAATTAAAAAACGATTGGCTATTAGAGCTAATAAGATTAAAAAAACGATTAGCTATTAGAGCTAATAAGATTTTAACAAACGGTATTTTACTTTTTCACATAATATAACGCGACGACGACGACGACGACACGTATACGGCGGCGGATGTAACGACGACGAAGGTTCGCGAAAATTCGCGAAAGCGACCTTTCATCTATCGCCGGAGTTATTGTTCTTAAATATAAATAAGTATTCCGATAATTGTTATCGGACGTCGTGGCGGCCGCGCGCTTGTATGTTGGCGCCAATTAAGCGTCAACAACGTTAACATTAATAATGTTTTCGCTAACGTAAAATTATCACAGAAATACTAAAGGTGATTTCCAGTATTTTCGGAATAACGTTTCAGTCATCGTCTTAAACCGGTACGTGTTTACAATAAAACGCGCGGTTTTGCGACAGATATTGCAATTATTGAATAACGCGAGCCTATTGAATACTGTTCGGAAGTCGGTAAAAACACTTTTGAATGGACGACATCAGTTGTTTTCGATGATTGGGCTTTCTCGAAACTCCTAGCAAACCTGGTTGACGGTCTTGCTTAGATTTGGTCAGACACCAGAACAAAGATATCGGTCCTTATCTTCTTCGAACGCGGCATCGCGCACGATTCGGTTTTAGAAAGTCTTGCCGACCGCACCGGATCAGATTTTATTGGACCGAGCGCAGCGTATAAACTTCCAAGTCCTCCCCCTGGTACACGCAGAATGTCGTGAGTAAAGCTCCTCCGTACCTCTTGTTCGCTATTATTATTATTATTATTATTATTATTATTATTATTATTATAGCGGCCGGAGCGGGCGCGCTTTTATTGGGTTATGTTCGTATCGCACGCGAGCCCGCTCGCCGGTGGCGACCGCATTTCCGCGCGAAGAAACACGACGAAGACCGGAAACGACCGGTCTCGTAAACGACGACGTGTGCGTCCGGTCCCCGCCCGAGATCCCCTCCCGACGACCATCCACGCGATCCCCGTCACGGTCTCCCACGACCGTCACCCGCGCCGAAACCGCGAGACGTTTTACGAGGTTTTCTGCCGGGGTCTTCGCGTATATATATTCGAATATCACATATTGTGCCGCGCCGACGACAAACGGACGGTCGCGTAAAAACACACACACACACACACGCACACGCACAAATTTAAAAAAACATTCGGGACACGTAACCGAACACAGTGTTTTCTGCCGGTGTGACGTTTTGACGCGCTCCTCCTCCCAATGTACACACGTAAATAATAACGAATGTCACTTTTACGATTTCGTATCGTCTCTAAAGCAATCGTATCGTCTGTCGAACACAAAACTACAATTCGTTTTCAAAAGTCGTTCGTCAAAAAGTACTTTTTTTTTCCAACGAAACTGTTATGCACATAATGTGATTCAGCGCCGACGTTTATTTCGGATACACGGACGTGTAGGAATATAAAAAAAATAAATAAATAAAAATAAAACCCACCAGGAATAATACGGTTTCAGATCACACAAACGTTCAGCGTATTTAAATAGCATTTGAAAACGTTTGCTCGAGTGCTCGTACTCGACACGGCTACGGAGAGGTTTGCACATATATAATTATTATAGCTGAACTGCCCGTCGTTGCCGGGTAAAAGTATAAAAAATGTGTATGGTTCGACGTTAACTGGACGGCCGCAGACCAAGACAGATGATGGCCCGTTAGTTGACCCTGTCTGGCTAAAGCCAAGATTAATTTATGACAACAATTTTTTTATAAAATTTCTTTATAAACTACATTTGATATATTTCCTGTTGGTGCCAAAATAACTAAACTTGTGGGCGTACTGACTCTGGAGCATGCCACATAAAATTGTCCATGTGTAAAACAATCTTCTCTTAAATCGATCCCTACAGTTTTCAAGGTTTGACCTTGTGATTTATTTATTGTCATAGCAAAACATACTTTGACAGGAAACTGCATTTTCTTGAATTGGAATGGATAATCTGATGGTATTATTGGTATGCGAGGAATAAAAACTGATTCATCTTTTGCAGATCCAGTCATAATTTGAGCTTCTATCAGATTTTTTTGAAGACCAGTAATACGTAGACGAGTCCCATTGCACAATTTTGGTGGGTTAAGATTTCTTAGAAGCATTATAGGAGTACCAATTTTTAATGTTAATAAATGTGATGGAAATCCAGGAGGGTTGAGCGATTTGAGAAATTCAACTGGATAATTAACTGCATCATCTATTTCCAGTACTGAATTTACTGATCTGTATTCTATACTTTCTGCTTGGAAAGAGTCCAATAAAATTTTGTTTATTTTTCCTGCTGTATCATTTTTTGATGTCAAAATGGCCCTCTCACATAACCAATCCATTGATATTTCTTTGAGGTTTTCGATGCCAGGATATATTTTGTATGCAAGTTCTTTTAAAGTTTTTACAACAGTACCTAATCCTGTCGGCAAAGTAATTTTTTCTTCACATTCTGGATATTTTCCATCTCCTATTTTTAAGAGTAGCTCAGAAAACTCTTCAGCAGTCCTGTCTCCTTTTAAATGTACTCGCATATTTTTGGTCAAAGAAAATTTTTCTATCTTAGGCCACAAATATGAAGACTTGATGCATGCTGCAATTTCATTAGCTCGAGTCCCTCTGGGTATGACTGGTAGAGTTTGTCGAAAATCTCCAGCTAGCAGTACTGTGACTCCTCCCATCAATAAATTTGAATTCTTTAGATCCTTCAGACAGTTGTTTAAAGCCTCAAATCCTTTCTTATGAGACATTGGACTTTCATCCCAAACTATGAGCTTGCATTTTTTCAGAACATTTGCCATATTAGATTGTTTATTAATATTGCACGTTGGAATCTCGATGGTGTACAGATTTAGTGGCAACTTGAAAGCAGAATGAGCAGTATTTCCTCCATGTAAAAGCGTAGCAGCAATTCCTGATGATGCTGCTGCAATTGCAATCCCATATGAGCTTCATACTTTAGCCAAAAGCAGATTGATTAAGTGGGTTTTACCAGTTCCACCGGGAGCATCTAAAAATATACATTTTCCTAAATTTAATTTGATACTATTTAAAGTTTGTTTGTAAATAAATCACTGTTCCTCAGTTAAAGAGGGTTCATTTTGCAAAACAATTTCGTGTAAAACATTTAAATCATAGCTTGTTTCTTTTAAATATTCTCTATTTTCTAACAGTCCACCAGATCTTGTAGGAGTTGGCAGACAATATTCTTTCAAGTTATTTCCACCTAGATTCAAAACAAAGTCTTCAATTAATACCAAACATTTATTATAAAGTTCATTGTCTGTTATATTATTTTCTAGGTGTTGTCTATAGTATTGTCACCGAATATCGTCTGAAAAATCGTCCTTATACTTAGTCCAAAGACTTGAAGCATCTGAGGGATGGCAAAATATTAATATTACACCGAAAAGTTCTAACATTTTATTAGGTGAACGACATAATATTGCTTCTTCTAAAGCAAAATCCCACTGATTGTCATCTTCTAATAATCCAAGTACTTTACATGTAGCTTGAAATGTCGGATACTCGGTATTGTTCACAGTCTTCAAAAATGAATACGATGTTGGACCTTTTACGTGATGAAGAAGAAGACGAAGATGGTAACATTCAACATTGTTTGAGTGGATTATATAAACTCTACCCAAAGCTGTATCTTTCTTAACTCCTGGCCAATATGCGACATTCTGGCCTTGTTTACGTCTAACGAAATTGTTATTTTTCCACACATAATACGAAGCAACTTGTGGATAAAGTAATGTCCTTGCAAAATTATCGGTTTGACATATCTGAAAAAAAGCCTGAAGAGTTGTTGGTGGATTTGCTATTATTTCGGCAACATTATTTGCTGTAAAATAAACACGTTGTCCATTTTTTAGGTGAACATCAAGATGAGTAATAGCTGGATACCTATCGTGTATATGAAAACCTAAAATTCTCCAAGCTGCTTCGGAACTACTGATATACCTGCCACTTTGATATATTTGTATTTCATCTGTATTGTCAGTTTTTCCTAAACCAAACGCTGCGTGATCATTACCTTTTGTGACATATTTGCATACATATTTTATAGACTTGATTGAACTGGATATTTCAACATTTATATGAGCAATAAAAGTACGCAATAACACAGGATTATATGGAACAACCCACCTGTTATCTAAGTCAATTGACCTTATACTCACTTTGAAACCTCCATCGTTTGTTGATCGCCTTCTATACTTTGGAGAGCCATTTTCACCTCTTTGAGTTTCTTGAATGAGGGTAAATGGATAACGTTTGCTGCAGACACCTTCTTTCATGCACGGAGAATGTTTGTTCAAAAGTCCACATGGTCCATGTATCATGTTAGCCTTTACTATCTCATACAATAAAGGATCTATATCTGGATTCGGAATCTCAGCACACACGAATTTATCTATCATATCTGATGAAATTCAATTTTCCAACCATAGTAATATGTGTACGTGAGGTAAGCCTCGTTTCTGCCATTCAATGGAATATATATGACATGTCACTTTCCCAAGCAAATCTCTTTTTGTCAACAGATCCATTAACTCCCTAACTTTTCGATTAAAAACTCTTGCAATGATATCTGGGCGATGGTAATGTTTTTGTCCTGGTAAAAGTACTTCTTGGATTTCTTGCCATTTTGGATTACACGTAAAAGTTACGAATAAATCTGAGCTGCTATAATATCGAACGTACGTCAGTGCATCTTGGGCTCGTTCATGCATATATCGTGGGCCTCCTATAAAAGATGATGGCAGCACAGCTAATTTTCCAAGTTGATCTGCTTCAACATCCTGTCTTCCAACGGCATCTTTAAAATTAATATAATTATCTGCTCTAAGCTTATTTTGATGATTTCTGATGAAATTTAATCTTTCAGTCTCTATTTTTGCGTACATATCTACTAAATATTGGTTGAACAATGGACCATAACGAAGCAAATGATTATCTAGTTCTTTCCTTACCATAATTCTGTATGAATAAAAATTGGCAGCAGATACAGTTTTATCTTTAAGAGGAAATTTTGTAGTTGCATCCGTCTGAGAAGTATCTATTGAGTATCCATCTTCTCCATAGCAAAACATTAGAGGGTATTGAAGTGCGTCGTAGGATTTTTGTAATTCACTTATCCGTTGTAGTCGATTATCGTGGCATTGAATAATAATATCTCGTTTTTCAAACTGCTGTCCAACTTCTACTAAAGCTACTTCATTAGATGTTGCAGCATTGTAACAGCCTTTGTGTCCATTAGCAGGTTTTCTATCAGCGTGAATCACCACCTGAAAATTGGTAGAATTTTGCCTTGCATTATCTATTGTGGTTTTTAAATCTCGAATATACTTATTTTCAGTATGCAGCATATTTTGTAGGTGTTTGACTATTGCTCGTTAAACTTCTGGATAAAGAGAGCATCTAGTTGAACTTCTTTTTCATCTTCGCCAACAAAATATATTTGTAAAAATTGTGGCTTTTCCTCATTATTTGGAATCAAACTGCCATACAAATGGTAGACTTGGCCTTGTACTTTGAACGTTGGCATAAAACCTTCTTCAACAATCTGTTTAGCACCAAACGATGTCATTTGAAAACAACTATTATACTTCCTAGTATGATTAATGAAGTGATCGTGATCAGGATCGAGTTGTGTTTTACCTATATTACAGCACATGCTAGGTGTTTCGCCTATCCACTTGAGAGCGTTACAAAATTTACATTTTTGGTTCATAGTGCCAATGTTATTTTTATAATCAATTGTGGGATCATATGCTAGACCAGATAATTTCTTAATTTTCCATTTGCGTAAACGACTTTCAGTCGGAATCCCCAAAGCTTCTTGATTACTTTGGGGATTGATTGCTTTGTACTTTTTTATAGCTTTCTTAACTTGGTTGCTTCGAGTTCTATTTGTATATCTAGCACGGCGACGCTTCTTACTTTTATCTAAAATTAAATTTTCTGTGACACTAACATTATTCAAAATAGATAAATCGCTCTCTGAAGTAGTAATTAAATTTACTGTAACATTATTAATATTAGAAATAGACAAATAAACATCAAAATGACCACTATTAATATTTCCAGTTTTACGCAATCTTTTTACTGGGAATGTACCTATACCAAATTTAGCATAAAGATTATTATTATAATAAATTTCAAATAAAAATGGAAAAATATTACCAGCTGCAACCAATTCGCCATAACCACCGTAGACAGTAGGATTAACCATTTCACGAACATAATCCTCAGCAGTGGAAAAGTTGTCACCATTTGAATTGTAAGACATGGTAATAAAGTTATTCCAATTATCAGAGACATACGAAACAATTGTATTGCGGATCTCCTGGCATCTTTCTTGAGTGTTAAACAAATGAAATGAAATTGAACGGAAAAGGCAAGCACCATCACCGATAATTGGTACAACTATTTGAGGTGTCAATATTCCATTGACAAAAATGTCTTCAATCGATGACATTTTAAAAAAAAAATATTCCTTAATTGTCAAACGAATATTTATTTAACAGATAATGACATTTTATAAAAAAAATATTCCTTAATTGTCAAACGAATATTTATTTAACAGATATAATAATTACCGTCGCAACCAAGTGGCTATGATGAATATTATAATAAAAATATATTATGTATTATTATTATTGAATTTTACTTCTCGGAACAATTCATATCTACACGCCGATAAAACACACACACAAAATAAAGGTCAGGTTGCAGGTAGCTAGAAACCCTCGGGCCGCCGTGGCGTACCGTATTTCCCGTTATCGGCCTGTTATTGTTATTATTATATGATACTGATATACAATTTACACGTTAACATTTATTTTTTACCGATTTCAACCCTTTAAAATCAAAATTTTGAAAAATCCTTTCTTAGTGGAACTTGACATTATAATATTAATCTATCCTCAAAATTTCAATTCGATAACTCAAATAGGTTCGGCTCTGCGTTGATTATTGCTAAAGTATACTTTCCTTTATATATAGAGAAGATTATATGCGTCGTCGTCCGCGACAGTACAATGCACACGACCGAACGCTGCACACGGTGATCGTGTCGACGTCCAATAATAATCGAATACGGGACGTTTTCGTCGGCATTTCACAACACGGTCGTCGTGACGGACGATACGATGGTATACAAACAAGAATCGATTTTTTTTCACCCTTAGAAAGCCTAACCTGTCCCGGAGGCGTTATAAAAATAAAATAAGATACCAATAACGTTTTCCTGTACGTTTCGATGTACGATATACAAGCCCGCCTTGTGTAACAAGACATTATATTACTATTTGTAATAACGTAGTATTTCATAGAAAAGTCCACCACGTCGTTGTTCGCGCGCACGCGACGTCACGTAGACAATAACAACGAAATCCGTACAACACGCGCGTTCCTTCGACGTATCTATAATGTTGATTATCTGATTCTTGGTTACGTTGTAAAGAACGCACTGTTATCGCCGTCAAAACTTCTACACGGAAAACCCACGAAAACTAATTTCGAAATTGTGCCAAAGTGCTAAACACTGTCAAACGCGCTCTGGTCGCTCCCACGACGCACACTCGCACTCATATTTTACGAATTTTCCGACACCTCGCCTTTAACGATGCACATAAATACTCTGGTAATAATGTTTCGCCACGTCACTTACAACAGACATCCCTAATGTGTAACATTGTTATACGCTACGTATAATCACACTGATAGACGGTATGAGTGAAAATTGCAAATTTTACACGCCGGACATTGTAAATATATATATATATATATTATATATTTTAGAAATCGATGAAAATACAATAAATAGAGAACGTCCGTCGCGGGACTAGTTCCAATGATCGTTTTCGGGGACTGATGAAAACGAATGAGCAGACGCGTGAATTCACGTGAATTCGACATCATGCGCGACTGAACGGCACAACCATTATAATATCGTTTTACAAAACAAACCGCGAAAACAACAAATTTGTTATTAAATTACTTGTATTTATTGAAAAAAAAAAATAATAATAAAAACGTTCTCATAGAAGAGGTCACGTTTTCTTCTCGTTATGGACAAACCACGCGCGTTCAACGTCAGCCAACTCGAATATTTTCGTTCGCGGCGAAACGCGAGTCGCGCGCGCACCACGACGAACGCCCGAAAATAACCGCACTGTCGGTGAAATGGTATATAAACGTTTCTTTTTTTCCGCGCTGGGTATCACGCGAACGACCGGCCGTCGAAGGCTTGTGGCGCGTACGCGCACACTATTACCCGAAACGCCGATCCTTTTAATCCGTCACGAATTTGAAGGATATCAATAGATATATGAATGTAGGTGGATAAATGTATTTGTGAGAAACAAAAAAAAAAAGTGCGCATGATCGCGCGTCAGTCGAGAAATGACAGTTTAAGTATACGGAGTGTGTGTGTGTGTGTGTGTGTGTGTGTGTGTGTGTGTGTGTGGGAGGGGAAGTCCCACGAGGATTTACTACGCTTAGGGGATGGGGTTAGATTTCTGATATTATTTATTCCCGGCTTTAAAATAAACAAATAAATCTTTGCCGCGGAGATATTCCGCGCGACGCGAAACAACGTGTACGATAATATGCCCGTTATTGAAGCATTTATCGTTTGTTTGTAACCAGCTCGTCTTCATAACTTTTGGGCATCGGTTTGAATCCACGCGTCCACGCGGAATCGACGATTTTCGGATAAGATCTCACGTGGCGACGGACGTGTCGTAATTATTGAGTGAGGTTTGTGTTCTTGAAGTTCGCCATGCCGAACTCTGATACGGGATGTTGTCCGCCTAACAAGAGCATAACGGTTTATTCGACGAGAAAAATAATCAAACATATTTTTCGAACCTAAACTCCGAGCTTTAAAAATCGAGAAAATTGAACTCGATTTTTTAATTTCGTCGTGACATTAACAATTTCAATGAATATAAAAAAAATATATAATAAGGACAATAATAAAATATAATTGTTCGTAAATAATAATCTTTACGATTTATTATCCGTATACTATCAAGGAACGTCTCCCAGTAGACGGAAATTACGTGTCCGTCTCTCTAATACCAGTTGTCGAAAAATAAAATCGAAAATCAGTCAACGGAACAGCCACAGAACGGTGAAACTAATGAACTCCGTGACGTGTTTTTTTTTTTCAGAGGGACTTGATCGCTCACAACAAAATGTAAAAAATATAATTAGAACTGTATAAGTGAATTCGTAATAACAATCCGATGAAAGACGAGAAACATTTTTGCTGTGCTTAAAATTTTATTTTTTTTTCACGTTCGTGAACAATTTAACTATTTAATAACGATATGTTTCCATTATCATTTCGTTGACGGTATTCGTGTACAAACGCGTTTGTAATAGACGACGATGACTAGTATTAAGTATGTTATTGCACTGACATACAGCACTATAGACTCGGTGCAACGGGGATATCATTGCGTTACGATTGAAATATTATATCTGATTCTCAACGTGCATGGATGCGTACTGTTGTCGGTGTTACGTATTCGATGTAAACGCATTAATTAAAAAACCATAAAAGGTTATGTAGTTCGTAATAGTCGAGTTTAAATGTTTAATTTAAACACGAATCGGACGGGTTCGGCTTGAAAAATACGGAAAAATTAATAATAACGTGAACTATGACTTGTAAAAGTACTTTTATCTTAATGAAATTCGCCCGTGTGTAATCGAGAAAAGCGTGTTTCCGAGCGCAGGCAGTTTACAATACGACTACGGCGAACGGATAATATATTATACACGTGCACGTGGCATTGATTTTTTTTTTCTACCGTTCCGGCTACATCTATACAAAGGCCGACCCTTTTGATTGTCCGGAGTGATTCTTTGAAATGTGTTCTAAAGGATTCTTTGAAATCATCGTATATAATTTTTGTACGTCTCGTACGCCCTAAGCGTATTATTTTGAATACCACTTTAGTCACTCGGGATGACGAGAAGAACACGAAGAACGCTTATTATTTTTTGATAAATAATTGTTTGACTTCTACGGGTATTTTATTAATTTCGTTTTATTTTTTTTTTATATGAAAGTTTTTTTAGAATCAATATAAAGCGAAATATATTAAATATATCTTTCAGTGCGTTTGTTCTGATAATATTTCCAAAAAAAAAAAAAATATATATATATATACATTTATATATACATAAATGAGTAAAAAGAATATTTAGATTTTAATTTCGAGAGGAACACGGTTTTTGAATAGAAAGGAAATTAAAGTAAACTGCAGGAGATAGTTAAAAATGTATATTTAATACAACGCGTAACACACAAAGAGATAAAATTGTATCATGCTTTTATAAATTTCCGAGAATTCTATAGTTATCATACTTAAGCAACATTTGTACAAGTTTATTTATTATACCTTTGTCGATATTGTTAGAAGTGGAACCCGAAAAGATACAGTGATAGCGCGGAAAAGATTTCAAAGCAAAAACTTATATACGACTCGACGGTTTCCAATGGAATCCCGTTAAAGTTTTTTATAAAAAAAATTAAATTAAAATTAACCGTATTTTTTTTTTTAATAATTATTTTAAAGATGTATTCAAAACGAATAAGTCGGCCCGCGCGGCTCCGTCGTACGGGAACGTATGCCTCCTCACATTCGACGGCCGAAGCCAGTACGCGGACACGAGCGCCCGATGGAGTTCCACGTCATTTCCGCGGGAAATCGATATTTTCGCGTTATCGGGAAACAAGGAAAGTTGGCTAAAACGCTTATCGCACGTTACCAGATCGACGAATCTCGGGAATCAGAACGGCCGGTTCGGTTATGGACTGTTTCCCGGCGCCACGGATAAAAACGACGTCCGATCAGCAATCCGTTTTCTACGACGTCTGTTAACACAAACAGACCACGGGCGAAGCGTTGTTGTATAACCGTTGGCGACATCCAACTGATCGACAGGTTCGCGTTAGATAAGTTATTCACGCGTGACGGACATTAGTCGAAGAATTTTCATTTCCATTTATTTTACCATAGCGTTTGTTTGTTTTCTTTTTTTAATATCAGGTACACATAAAGGATATGTAATTTCGGCCGACGCGTCGAATGGAGTTTGCCGAAAATTAATCTCCATAAGTAAAACGCGTTCGGAAACCGTCACATCGTTTTCCCGCCGGTTCGCTTTGCCCGCAAACCTCGCGGCTAGAGCCTCCGGTTTCTTTGTCGATTCGAAAACATGCGCTTGACGGTCGAACGCGCTCGTATCGCGACCGTCTTTCCGCGTCCCCGCCAATACCGTGTCCGAGATCAACGTCGTCTCGTGAATGACGACCAACTCGGCCGTGATCGACCAGTCACGGGGGACGTATTATGATGTTATGATTCGCGTAGCTCGTGTCTCGTTGATTCGACAGCGTCACGTCAAATGTCATAACGCGTTATCACTGCGGTACTACGGCACTGCGATTTTGTTGTTTTTCTTTCGACAAACGTCAGAAATGTACTGCACGGGAATGTGTCTCAAGTTCGTCTGGGTTTCAACCGAACATACTTTATTTGTCTTGTTCGCGTGTAAACGTTCTCGGTCGTTTTTTTTTTTGTAGTATACGAAATACACGCGACAAATCATTTTCAATTGTACGATTAGGATTCTGAAGCAAACGTTTTGAAGCAAGATACTTGATACGATGATGAACTCCCACGCTGTGTGCCCGATTCGAACACATCAAACGGGAATATCGCAGTTGTAGTATTGGAGGGGTTTAATAATTGCGTTCTGTCGAAATGAAAAGGACGGAAACAGTTATAAGATACTTTGTGGCATTTCGACGGATAACGATTCTCAATAGGTTTGATTTGAATGACGCGGCTTGTACGAAATACGCGGCGATACCCAATAATGTTTTCAGACGTCGAACGAACATTTTCTAAAATATTTCAATAATACCAGTTACTCACGATTTAAATTTAAATTAATATAATTTACTTAATTTATTGTGCTTTGAAATCTGAACGTTAGTTATAACTATATTACCTATTTGTAAAAATGAAACTATTCGTATCGTCTGAAACATAAAAATCACTATTTTATAGAGTTTTTAACGGAAATACATTGCCGGATCGGAAAACTGCGATTACGGCAACCTTCAAACGATTTAACACTGGCTGGAGTGTCCAAATTGCCAGGCACAATGAATGTCAACGAAGGGGCGAGATATTTGGGAGGAAAAAATGTGTGTGTGTGTGTGTGTGACAAATAACACACAAAAACACGAGAAAGGTAGATTACGTTTTTGGAGATTTTCGTTTTTCTGTTGTATCTACATAAAGTTCGATAAAAAAAAATCGATCGATTCCAACCGGAGAATGCGAACGCACTCGGAAAGCAAAACAGTCCGACACGTTGGTACTATTAGTAAACACTAATAATCGCGAATGAATAATAAATATATTGCGCGATAATTTCAGCGATGCGAACACCGTTTCGTCGCACGTACGTATGCACGTATGAAAAGTTTCACCGATAAATCCAATAACGATTTCTGTCTGTCGTCGAATAAATTTTTATTCGTTTGTCCCCCCCCCACCCGAAAACTGGTTTACCGAATTTGTTTGGTTTTTTTTCGGTTTTTATACGCGATTTTTCTTTCCTTCGATCGAGTACGAGCGTTATTAGCTGCGCCGGAGCACTCGGGGTGCAACCGACCCCCCCGGAATCTCGGGTTCAAACCTAACTTGTCAAGACGGACGATGGGCTCGCCCGTCACATTACCTAACCTAACCACGCGGCCCGACGGAATGCCTCGTCCGCAGCTATGCTCTCCACACCGAAACATGTTTGTACGCGTCGCAATCGTCCACGGACAACTGCGTCTCTACGATATTATTTACACCGTGATTTATTATTTACCCGAGATATCCGCGCGCGACAACGTATTTCGTTCGATCGGAAAGAAATCGAAAAGAATTCGGTAAAAAAAAAAAAAAACGATTACCGTAAATGCCGGAAACGAATTCCTGAAAACTGGTCACGTTCGTGACGAACGGTATTATGTTCTCGTGTGTACGGACGTCGTGGCCGTCGATATCTACTAAATTATTATTTTTGACGCCGAGAACGACGACGCGTTTCGACGAGCCCTCGCGAATCGCGTCGAGCGCACGACCGCCTGCCTGTACGCAATATTCTATGCAAGGCCGCTGCTTTATTTGATATGTGCTTAAATCCGCGCAAAAAATTTCAGTGTTTTTTTTTTTACGTGTCATAAAATAATCGATTATTTACTTCTACTAGTCCCGTCCGAAACAGTCACGGCCATAGACAACCGTATCCGTTGAAACCGTTGTAACTCCGTGATCTGTGATCGATAATTTTTGGTTTTTATACTCTCGGTATGTTAAAAAAAAATTAGGGTGCAAATTTTTTTCTTCTGCTGGCGGCCTTGATCCTGTGTACGTGTGCGAAACGCGACGAAATATCGCCGAAAACGCGTCACGCGTCAGAACGTACCGTCGAAACGACGCGACGGCGGACCGCGGCCGTCCACGTAAACACCTGGTCTTGTCCGTCGTTGTCGTTTTTTAAAAACTAAAAATATATAGGTGCGCGTCCGCGATGTTGTGGTCGCTATAAAAACTCTGTCCGTGACGCCTGCGTATCGTATTTCTTCGCGAAAGAATAAAAAATCTGGATATATATCCACACACGCCTCGCTAAAGGGGTAGGCAACGTAGGCACACGACTAGGAAGGCATTTCATGATTTGGTACTATACGTGGTTTCTATAAAAACCATTACGTATTATAATCGTGTATATATAATAATAAATTACTAGTACATGAATATTGTAAATTTTATGAAGAGTTGCCCTGGTTCCAGACTAAACTGTCCGTGAGGTCCAAGAAATTTATTTTATTGTTCAATTGCGTTTCCAGGGTAAATCGAATATGTTCATTGATTTTATTTTTTAACTATTAACCATAACTTCTGTTTGTATCAACATATTTTCGTACCTCTGAACAAAATGAACTTATCGTCTACATATCCGAAATAAGCTTTAATAAATGGACTATATAATTTTAGTTTTGTCTATATAAACAAATATTTGATGTTATGCGTGAGCGGAAATCCATGGAAAATTTTCTGGGGTAGGAGACTGATAATTTGTACGATAATATATATATATATATAAGAAAAGTATAATTTAAAAAAAAACTTTATATTGCCATACAAAATGTCGAAAAAATTGGGGATAGGCTACAGCAGTTTTTTTTTGTGGGGAAACCGCCCCCCTCCTCATTCACGTCCGAGTAAAATCATTGTATTTATAAACACGAGAGGGGTCGGCAAATCTTAATTTCGCCTAGGCGTGTTTAAACGCCCGAAGCCGGGCCTGTACATATCCGCACACCCCCGGGTCCGGCACTGCGCAACCGAATGGTATTAAACGATGAATACGCCCGTGGAAAACGTACGCGTTTTATCGTTTCCGAACGCGACGACAATTCCATGAAAAATAATAGCGAAAATACGAAAAAAAAAAATCTGACAGGACACCAGAACTGGGGAAACGTTGACAACGATCTTCACGCGACGTGCGACGCGTACATTATTATCGACAAGTCGTTTCGAAGACTTCAATATACAAACAAAACCGATATCGTTCAGCGCTCGGAAGAAACTAATATTAAAAATACGTAACAATAATATTCAAATAAAAAGCTTCCAAAGTTTGTAACCAATTGCGTTAAACTTCCAATAATAAAACGAGCCGTTTTTTTTTCTGAAAAGTTTGTCGGGAAGTTTTATCGCATTGTCTGTGCCATTAAATTGATTTAGGTTATTAAATATTTCCCGGGATAAAAGTGAGTACATAAAAATTTAAGTTCTTCTAAACTTTAGATTTTTAATCAAGATTATTGAGTTACTTGTTTTCGAAAGCCGTCGTGTCTGTCGGTTTATAGTGTTATTTGTTTATTTATTTATTATGAAACTTAAAAATCGTGGTCAAAACAATATTTACGATTAAATTTGTTTACCGCGAATACGGAATGGGGTTATGTTATTATTTATTAATTATAACGTTGCCGACGTGGAAACGATTCTTGACGTGGTTCTATATTTACGGCTAGAGTTAAATATCATAATATTCGTCGAACGAAGTACCGAGGTGGTCGTTACCGCACGTGGTCCTATAGACGATACGAAACAAAACGCGTTCGGTCGCTTACGACGAGCGTCTCGCGTATACCGGATGTTCGACTTCGGAAAGAAAACGGACGCGGTACAACGAAAAACGAAAAACCGTACGCCGCGTCCGTTGGTCGCGGTTCGTTTTACGGTCACGCGCGAGTGTCGCGTTTAAAAGGGAAACAACGAGCCGCGGTCGTCTCCCGTAGAAACCGGGAAACGCGTGTATAACGTACCGGACCGGAGAATGTGACGACGACGCTCACGTGCCGGCGTGCGTGTGTACCGCGTATTGTTTTCGGCACGTATTCGCGTGCGTATTGTGTTCGCGAAACACGCGTCGCAGGTAAACGTGTGCTCGCGAAACAAAAAGACCGTGTAACCGTACGGTACGGAGAGAAAGAGAGATACGAACCCATGCCGAAACGACACAACATAATATTATTATTATTATTATTGCTGTTGTTGTCGTCGATTCGTTTGCGCGCATAAGTCATCGGAGAAGACCCGTACTATACGCGCCGGGAACCGGTTTCGCGGTGAACTTTCCGAAAACGCGCGTTCGCGACATAATTCATCCGGCAAGCCAACGTATTAAATCATATTCGTATCGTCGTCGTCGTCGTTATTATTATTATTATTATCGTACGACGATATTCTCAAATGTTTGCGAATTCGTTTACGTCCGACGGGAAATCCGATACGGACGTGGGTACGTTAAAAATAATTTTTCGTCTGTATATCACGTCGCAGGTTCTCCGCTCGTCTGCGTATCGCGTTTTAACGGATATTGGCAGGTGCCCCTTCACGTGGATGTACGAAAATATACAGCTTTCGTATACGATGGGCGTACATACCAATTTTGCGTTGTTCCTTTCGGACTTAATATTTCGAACACAGCTTTTGGCCTTGCTCTGGAAGCCGTATTAAACGCACCTATAGATGGAAAAAATGATACACTCACAGATCTCCATATTTATGTCGATGACTTATTAGTTTCGTCAACATCGTTTGAAGAACATTTATCCCGTCTACACATTATTTTTTGTAAAATACGACTATCAGGAATGACTCTCAAATTAGAAAAATGTGAGTTCCTCCGTCAAACAATTAAATTTCTTGGTCATATTGTAACTCCGTACGGCACAACTATGGATCCTCATAAATTGCGTGCAATTCATGAATTCCCTGCACCTCGAAATAAGAGAGAACTACAATCGTTTGTTGGTTTTTGTAATTTCTACCGCAAATTTGCAGACCACCATGCATCGAAGATCGGCCCACTCATTGAACTTATAAAAACTGGGGTAACTTGGCGTTTCGGACCCGCTGAGCTCGAATTATTCGAATCAGTTAAACGGTCATTCACCGAACAATATCTGTCACATCCAGACTTTCACCTAGATTTTTATCTACAAACTGATGCCAGTAAGCTAGGTCTAGGTGCGGAACTATTTCAACTGTCCCCGGAAGGTGAGCGCCAAACCGTATCTTTTGCAAGTCGTATTCTAAATGCTGCCGAGCGGAACTACTCAATTACCGAACTAGAGTTGCTATCGATTGTATTCGCCTGTGAGAAGTTTCGAGTGCTAATTCTAGGATATCCAGTTCATGTCCTCACAGACCACCAGGCTCTCACGTTTTTGTTCAGATGTCGACTCCGTAACGCCCGACTTACTCGTTGGACATTAATACTCCAAGAATTCAACCTTATCATAGAATATATTCCCGGTATAACAAATATTGTAGACGCACTCTCTCGCAACCCCGTTGGTCGCGATGATGGTGATGATGATTTAACGTTATCACCATGTATATTTCTGACGAAAGTCAATAAAAACGTTTTCGGATATCAAAAATACTTCGAGTCGTTTGAATCAATAATACATGCACAACGTGAAGATACTAAGTTGTTACAGATCATTCAAATGCTCTCCACTTCTTCGAATACTATGACTTCCTTTTTAGAACATTACTGTATTTTCAAAGACATTCTATTTTATCGGAGACATCCGTCAGATGATCAGTGGTTAGTGTGTATACCTGCTCATCGTGTTGCAGAATTAATCAGCAAAGTCCACCGACATTTCGGTCATGTTGGTTCTAAAAAATGTATACTTGCCATAGGTGAATTTTGTTACTTTAAAAGTCAACAAACTAAGATACGCGCTATCATCAAAACATGTGATCTGTGTCAACGCACAAAAATCTCAAACGTTCGTGTAGTTGGTGAGATGGGTACAGTCCTCGCCGATATGCCACTTGGACGAATTCTTGTTGATTTGTATGGTCCATTACCTGCGGGATGGAACAACGTCCGCTACATTTTTGTTGTGTTGGACAATTTTACTCGGTTCGTCCGACTTTACCCAATAAAAAAAGCCACCGCGGCTATTGTTACAAGACGTATGGTCGATGATTATATTTCCATGTATGGTACTCCAAAATGTATTGTTTCGGACCACGGCGTACAGTTTACCAGTCGGATATGGCAGAAACGTTTGGCCGCAATTGGTGTCCCCCCAACGATGACAAATGTGTATCACCCCCAATCCAATCCAGCCGAAAGAGTCATGCGGGAGCTTGGGAGAATGTTCCGTACATATTGTCATAACCATCACACGGAATGGCCACGATATGTTACTTATGTGGAATGGGTATTAAATAACACGGTACATGAAGCCACGGGATATACACCCCAAGAGTTGTTCTTAAACGAAGAACGATATAACCCATTTGATCCATCCATTTCATTTCCAGTTCGCAATCCATTGGCACTAAGAACGAAGTGGATCATGGCACGTGAGGTATAACTTTCGAAGTCTGAAAGGCGAAAGGCGCGACATGATCGTCAAGGCCCTCCAATCTCGTATCCTATCGGAACATTAGTGCTAGTGCGGATCCATCGATTAAGTTCAACTGTAGACCAGTGCATCCAAAAATTTTATTTATTATATGAAGGACCATACGAAGTGTTTGAAATTAAAGCTAAAAACGCATATGTCGTCATCGACCCCAACACGCGACGGATACGTGGGACATATAATGTGGTTTTTTTGCGTCGATATGTGTTACCCATCGATGGATAATATGATGGGTCGACGGAAATAGTGTCTGGAGTATCTTTTGCAGCCCGGAGCGAAAATCCCTACGTATATATTATGAACCCGTTTCTTGTTTTAATTTTAATATTTATGTATACATTTGACTGTTACCTAGGCGACGGATGTCCTCATGAACTTCTCGTTTTTGATGCAGAAGTCTCCTCTTAGGAAGTGATCGATTTCTGCAGGGGGGTTTCTGTAACGTTCGATTTTAATGAGGACCTCCGTCGTCTATTTCCATTGAATGATAAATAATTTCGCGATACCCGACGGTACCGAAAAGGCGATAATAAAAGTTCAACGGACTATGTATAAATAGTCGTTTTCGGTCAGTCTGTTGTTTTTCGTCTGCCGGATAATACACATCTCTCACTGTCCATATTTTGTGTTTTTTATTTCTCCTTTTCCCCCTAAAATTTACTATTGTTTTATCCGGTCAAGAAACGGAAAACAAATGGAGTAGTCATCGTCCGTTTCGTCCACCGGGGCGGAGATCGCCTGTGGCGATGTTCCACGGATGGATGTGTCCGCGCCACCGCGCGGACACAGGGTAATATGTGTAGGCATTGGTTTGTTTCGTGCGTATGAATATGTGTGTGTCCGGTGCAACGGAAGAATGGAAACCTTTTTATTTATTTAATTTAATTGCTGTCCCTCTAAATATCATAAAAAAAAATAATCCCTTGTGCTCCGGCTTTTTAGCCTCGGCCATGGGTTGGCGACCCTCCTCTTAAAATACGGATCCGTCACACGACGCTCATCCATTTGGATCGAGACGTCGCAACATATATATATATATGTACGTGTAAGCGTAAAAAATCGAACAAAAAAAATCGTTGTACGCACATAACGAATGTACTTGTTGTACAGTGCCACGCGAAAAAATAAAATTTTTTTTCCCCTCCCGCTTTGCCGAGGACTCGCGAAATATGGTGACCGTCCCGAATTGATATAGGGCGTTGAAACGATCGGACGCGCCCGTAATTAGCATAACAGTACGCGATAAACGACACGCGGTTTTCGTTTTCGTTTTTTTGTTTCCTCCCGCAACGCCGAGCGTTTTACAGTTGGCACCGACGGCGGTCGAACAGAAAACGGTAACGCCGCTCGACCCGGTCGATAAAAAATTTTTCATCATTAGCCCGTGGCAGGGCCTGCATTGTAAAGCGCGGCCTGGAATAGGAGTGGTGTGGGTGGAGGGTGGTGGTCAGCGATTACTATTGTCCCGGGGCCCGGCGGAAAAAAAAACATGATGTATACATATTATCGATTTAAATTAGGAAAATAAAATGAGTCGTGTCGGCACACGATATCGGTATATAAATAATTCGATTTCTTACTACATGATTTTGTTTGGTACAATGTTTGTGCATATTATTTTTATTTCATAAGATCGAGACACTTGGCGTCGGCAGGCGGGCGGGGCGTGCGGAAGTTTGAAAACAATAGCAATAATTTTTTTTATTATTATTATTGTTGTTCATGAATACCTTTAAAAAAAAATGTTGATTTTTTTTTATTAAATTGCAATAAATTAGTGTATTTGTGTTTCAAACGTACTTTAGGCTAACTAAAACAAATGATATTTTATCGAGGTGTATAACAGCAAAAGAAGCTGTGTACCCAATAGCTACCTTTTGTAAAAGTAAAAAAAATTAAATGTTACAATTCACATTTAAATTATTATCAATACTAATCAACAATGAGGGCTCGGATTTATTTACAGTACGGTAGTTGAAAAATTCATGTGAGGGTTTTGGTCACAGGACATACGCGGACGAGGACCGATAATGATACACTAAAATGCGCGCCCAAGCTCGGGTTTTCGAATTTTCGAGTTGCCCGTTCAAGGATTTCGCTTACGTGCTTAATAAATAAATTTGATTTCAGTTCTAAATTTTAAATTTGATTAAATGCGAACGACGGTATTATACGCCGGGAAATAATTGGAACGAATTAAATTTAATAGTTTACGAAACTCTCTAATAACTTAATACAATTCGTAAATAGAGTGTATATTCAATCTGCGCGTGCGTTGCGCGACGAGTACAATAGAAATTAAAATTGAACGCGTGACTGGAGCATGCGAAAGGCATTGTTGTAAAGGTCTCTTCAACACCGTTGACGTTTTAGACGTCTATTTAATACGTATATTGGGAATGTTTTGAGATGAGAGAGAGAGAGAGAGAGAGAATGACAGTGAAACTAATGGGTTCGGGTGCAGGTGAACTTTTGCGCAGTATTTCAAGTATGCGCGTTTAGCTGTTTCTCTAACGGATAGCGTTTCAAGAACATCATGCGTCGTCTCGTCGGAGACGCGATATGGAGGTCTCGACATCGTTCTTGAAATTTCCGACTACGCGTTTCGGAATTGGTTCATTTGGATGAATGGACCCGGTGGAACCGAACCGGGTCGCTTGAAATCAAAAAACAAGCCGTCGCCTTACGTCGCCCGTTACGATTTAAAACGCGTGTTTCCGCTTCTCGCCGGCTCTCGTGAACGTAAACGAATTCGAACACGCGAGAAAACATTTACCAATTATACAACCAATACCGTTTTCCATTGTGCGGACTAAAAATTTAACCCCCGACCGATTTCCACGAATAATCGACGTGAATAAACAATACGCTAAAACGTATAAATCCGAAACGTTCGTATTGAAATGTTTGTTTCCGTTAATACTCGGTAAACGTTTATACAATATTTAATACGACCAGTACATAATATTCGTCTTAAAATCACTTCGTTATTCACCGGATATTTACATTTTGCCTATAGAATATCAGTGACGGTTTATTAATGATTTCGAAACCTGCGTTCAATTTTAGTACAATTTCAAATAATATTACATTAACAAACAAAAGCGTACTTTGGTACACGGAAAATATAGAACTATACACAGTATAGGTACCTTCATATATATATATATATAATTATAATTTCGATAAATTACGACGTGAAATCCATTTGTAATTATTTAACAAATCAAATATTTGTATTTTTCAATTGCTTTATGCACGAAACGAGAAAACATCGTTTAAACTCCGTTTCAATATTTACACAATATAAATTTCGACAGTTTTAATATTCCGAAATTGATCACCTGCAATTGCAGCTCTTTGTTATGTGAATAAAAATTAATGAAATGTTCGGTGAATCGTACAAGCTGAATTCAAGTCGAATAAATCAATGTTCGAGTTAAATTAGACAAAAATTTAAAAAGAAATAGAAATATCGAGAAAAATTAATTTCAAGACGAAAATACGAGTGAGAATACGAGTAACTGTGGATGACGATGATAATATAAATATAAAAAAAACTAAAAAAAAAAAAAAAAAATACGGAAAATGTAACGTAATGACGATAATTTCGTGTGAACATTTTGCGGGACATGAAGCAGACGTGGGAGTATAATATACTCGCGTAGGTATATTATAATAATATTCTTCGAATGTCTCGTTCGTAGGCCGGAATGACGGCGGTTTTTCTTTTTACCTTGCGGTCGAACGTTTCGGACCCGTACAAGTCTCTACAATACAAACTCTTACGATACGACGAATACTGTGCCGCGATATAACGTTACGAAAAGGAACCGCGTCGATCGGCCACCGAAAAAAACGAACCGTTCATGTTTAATATATTTAACATGTTTAATCATGTTGCATCGAACAAGTGATATGAAGTCAACGACGAATCGGATGGGTCCACACCGTTTATACACAAAGTGTTATAATGCCGTCGCAATAACGTGTTAACGCGCACTGACGAATAACGACGGTACTATTGTGGACGAATTTTGAAAAACCCACGTGTTTAATACGACAAGTGTAGCAACGCTAACCGTATATAAATATATACATTTTTTTAAATCCGTTCGACCGATCGAAATATTTTGTACGACGGACGTTGGTACGAATTCAATTGTTCGACTACACCAGTGGTCTCAACACATGCGGCCCGCAACGAAAATGTATTTCGTACAAAAATGTAAAATCTTTTCTCGCATGAAGTTAAATCAATTCAAAAGTCGCAATCGTGGAAAATTACAATCTATTCTGCATTCGGCGTCCGGAAATTCTCGTGCAAATACAAACAGCCTGGTACAAAAGAAGATATGTCTCAAGTCTCAAGCGCGGCTCAAAAATAAAACAAAAATAATTAATCACGATTTTTTTAGATTCTGTTTTTAAATTTGTTTAGGTTAAGGTCCGTCACGTTTTTTTCAACAGTAATCTCGCAACAACGGTAAGTAAAACAAACGACTGATTCGTTTATATTTTTATAAGTAGTGTTCTGACGGTAGTAAATATAATATCATAGGAGAAACGAATTTTCTATTTGTATCTACCTTCATCTTGTCTTCAACGTCAAGTACACAAGTAAAACGAAAAAAAAAGAAAAAGAAAAGGACATTAACCAAGTTTGGCCCGTAGGTGATTTGAGTTTGTCAGACCACTGGACTACGCCGGGCGGACTCGTCCGTCTCGCGAACCGAACGCGGTCTCGTCGAATTCCGCCTCGTCCGTACGTCCGGCACGGGAGAAAAGAACGTTCCTCGTCCGGGTGGGGTCAGAGAGAGGTACGACACACGAGTCGTATACCTACGTTCACACGTTCGGCGTGTAAATGTTGCGCCGTAACGGGATTTTCGGAATTATCGGAAGCCACCGACGCGGATCGAGGACGTACTCACGAGCGCCGCGGGCGGATCAGTTTTTTGGAGGGCGACCCGACACCGTTCCGGGTCAATGGCGCGATGCCGAAAAAACGATTTCCGGTGCACGCGTGAACACGGTTACGGACGCACAAAGTCGCGCGATGCTCGCGGTGGGGGGGGGGGGCCGAAAATTGAAAATAAAAACAAATAAAATAAACATTAAAAATTCGCAAGTAACAACCGAGAGTGTTAGTGTGTATCGTTAACTGGTTACGGTTATCGAATAAAACCGGTCGGTGCGGCGCGTAAACATCACGCGTCAATACTGCAACTCCTGATCTCCTTACATATTTTTTAGTACGTTTTTGAATTTCGATAGCGTTTTTCATTACAACACTGTTCGCGTTGAATCGTCAACGCTGTCGGTCTGTAGCGATCACACCGAATCGTGTGAACGCGACGCTGTACGCGTTATACACACTGGAAATCACAACAACGAGTACCTGTACTTCACTACGAGCTGGTCGTCGTTTTCTTTGTCGTTTTCGTTCGATCGAGGTTTTTTTTTTAAAAAAAGTAAAATTTGAGCGTTTAAAAACGTTTAATTTTTAATTTTTTGTTTTTACAATTGTCTCGGAGTAGTACAAATACGGTTTTAATCTCGGATCGTAACACCATCGTCTGTGTTTCCCGTTTTGCATGTTTAACAGCGAGTAATATAACCACGGTTTTAACACGAAAAACTCACCGGCCCTAGGCCCGTCCGTTGTAACCTGTAATTCTGCCGTGTGCGACACGTTTCAACGCGACATGCGTACGAAGGAAATCGATAGAACGCGCTTCGAACGTCGCGTACCTGACCGACTGACTCGCGTGCCCGTCGATTTTGAACGACCCGGTCGAAATCGAATGTACGGTGGTGGGGGGGGGGGTGGAACCACGTTCGGAAGTCCTGATCGGGATAAGCAGTGTAAATAAAAATAACCGAATGCTGAGTGTGAAATCACCGACAACCGATATTCACCGGCGCGATCATAATGATTCGTATCTCGTGGGACGTTTCGAACGGTATAGCGAATCGTCGTCGAGGACGACGAGAGTGCCATCCGAGTATATGGTGTCGGATTTCGGAAAACCTAACGGCAAGGACGGCCTGTGCACTGATTCGGGAAAGCGCTATCGATTATTTCGAACGTATCGGATCATTCGAATTTGTCATAGCGTGCGTGTACACGTGCAATATAATACATGCTGCACTTGAATAGTCGTGCGTGCACGTCTGCAACGGTAACACGCCAACGTCCTGCCGCGGGACACCTAAATGGATAATGGCTACGCCGTCTACTGCGCGTCGTTAGAAACAAAAAAAATAAAACGACACGCGTGCGTATCCGTCCGTCCGTATTCGTATTGAGCGTCTCGTGAACTGTACGTACGACCGTCCCGAAATAAGGCGGAAAAAGGAATTACACAGAGGTTCGCGGAGATCCGAAGAGCATTCGAGTCCGAAACATCACAAACGTATTTTAAGCTTAAACGGTTTTTACACGCGTTTCGCGTCGTCGCGAACTGTTCGAAACTGCGGAAAAGGTTTACGGCGGACGAATGAGCGATTTGGCTGCAGGTCCAGCCGAAATTGGGCAAACGCTATTTATGGGTTTGCCGTAACGAAAAAAATTCGATTATGTATCGCGTTGCTACGGCAACCGTACGGACGACTTAATAAACGTCAATTGTTTGAAGTTCAATTTCGAAAACTCATAAAAAAAATAACATCGAAGTAAACCGGCAATATATATATATATTCTCTGAGTAATATTGATTATGAATACAATAAATCGACGGCGTTTCCCGAAGGGATTTCAAAATAATATTTTACTCGGGATTGTTATTTTCATCTCGAGTACAATTTATACCGTATGTGTGCTCGCCGGGGCTCGCGGTCGAAAAGTTTGAAATTCAAGATTACAGAAACAAATACGGCTTTCGTGGACTTGTCAGTGCCACGCCGTTCAATGTTTTTCGACGAATTGCCGACAAACGTTGGATAGTTAAGGCCCATTGTAGGAATTGCACGAACTGTGAAGTTCACGATGGTGAATTCGATAGAACACATCGACAATTTATTATTCTGATATTTTTATTCGAGATACAAGTGTCGTATTTCTCATCATTGTATTTGATCTTTTGATTTTTGAAAACTCGAAGTTCTCGCACTGTACGATTTCCAGTTGGTCACCACTAGTACAACACACGTCGAACTTATACATGCGGCTTGATTAAAATATGACTTTAATTGTGTAGAAGAACGCTGTGTATACTTTAAAAAAAAAACTAATTTTTAATATATCATTTACTGAAAAAAAATTCTCTATAGATATATATACAGAAGATTTACATTTAGAAATATACACTCGGCTCTCTTCAACAACTTGTCAAAACTTTGAATTTGATTCACCCACCCTATGCACCTAACCTTACCACATCTGCACAACGCGTATACTTGGTAAGATTTTATATGTATATATATATATATATATATATATATAAACGATTGGAGAAAACAATTTCTTTCGAAAATAAACTGCAGACAATAATAACTTCGTAAATGTATACACTTGTAAGAACGCGCATACGAACGTTCGAGTGGATATTTTTTTATTTTTTCGTATCGATCATTCGACCGAACCGATATCCGTTTTACAACACGATTTAAACCGAATTTTATAGCGAAAATTTCTTTAATAGTTAATAATAATAAATTTGCAGGAATTGTTTTCGCGGTCTCTCGTTATCTCTCGACCGAATCGCGTCGTTTCATCTAAATGTTTACGGTCGGTCGTTAATGATTGAATTATGCTCGGGCGAAACACACATACATATCCAGTACGCACACACGACGACGTGCAATCGTGGGGTTTTTTTCGTAAAATTGTACGAAAAATAACTCGAAAAATTTCGAAATAACTCGCGCTACAATCGTTCCGGAGTCGTGCAAGTCTTCGGTGAACGCACACGCCCACGCAGCCACGAACGTAACGTCCGTTTTGCTTTCGAAACCATATACACAAATATCATATAATACATTATACGCGTACGGCGTCGTGATGGTTATTTTTTTTCCACGTACCCGCGCACGCGTACGGTGTGCACTATCGTTCGGTAATTGCTGTGAGATCACGACTGCGACTATACCTGTGTGTGTGTGTGTGCGCGTAATGGCCACGATCCTCTGGTGCACTTAACGGTAGCGATAACAGCGGAATCCCAAAAACTGTTCCGTACGCCGATACAGAATTATATTCGTACGTACGCGTGTGTGCAGCCGACAGTGTGCGCGTTGAAATCACGCCTGTGTGTTTCGTCGCACGTTGTCGGAACGGCGACGTACACGATACCTCTTGGCGGACGCTTGAGTATCGATTCCGTTAATCGACAAATCAACGTAACGGACTGGGCACTCGAACCGGAAAACACGACGTATCAATCGGGCGAACGTAGGAAACTCGTTCTCGCGTGCGAACAACACGAAAAGTACGAACACGGGCTGCGAGACGCCCGTCTCTCATCGACGTCGACACGGTCACGATTACCGTACGGCGACACGTTTCACGCGCGTCGCTCAAGTCTCCGGGGGATTACATTTGTTTTCCGAATTCGCCTCGGCCCGTCGTATTGTGCGCACGTCGGTTTTTCGAACGTGGCTTTTAAACGTCGCTCGGTGGCCGAACGCGTTTTTATGCGTCAACGTTCGTCGGTCTCGGCACAGCGACGGCTCCCGATAACCCGGAGTACGAAATAGAATTTACATTTTTCACCGTAAAAATTCTTACCGTTTCGGCATTCAATTTAGTTTGCGCGGCGTTTCGTTTCTTGTTTCGTTCTTCATTCGTGCTTATGCATTATCCGCGTAACGACCATACCATACGCGTGCCTTCGTCCGTCAGCGTTTACGATATTGCTCACATTTCTGTTATTCGCTATTATTACTGTTGTTCGCTCCTAACACACTTAAATTTGTTTATTTTCGCAGTGTCGTTTTTTCGGCGTGACGGGAATTTTCAACTAACCCTCCACGAGTCCGAACGCGTATTCGCGTTATAGAAACTTAATGATTTTTCTATGAATATCGTCTATTGACGAAAATGAACGAAAAACAAAAACACGTGTTGTTTGTAAATCGTACGACATTGAGTTTTCCGTTAAGGCGTCTACCGATAGATCGATTAACATAACTCTATTGGATGTGTCGTCGCATAGCATTTCGATCGTTATAAAAACACACGAATTTCAAAAAACTATGACGAACAACAATATTAGACGTTATTGTTTGCAGCGAACACAAACTGCAATGACAGTTATTAATGAATCGAACGTTCTTTCACGTCGTTTCTCTCTTAAATCGGTTTTCAATCGTATATGTGTTACGAGGCAACGCGCGAATTACGAACAATCGCGATTTTCAATAAATCATTAACCGTACAGTCCAAACAATATGTCACCCGCAGTGTGTACAGGTCACGAAAATCGCGTTCTCGACAGCGCGCTTTACGGCCGCTTCTAGTTTTGACGCGGCTCAAGGTGATTGTCCGTGGGAACAATGTTCGCGTTTTACCTCGGAGTCGATTATCGCCGACATGCAGATATGATGTATCGAATATCATAATCGGTTTTCGAAAGTATTACCCGAAACGCGTTATTATTTCCATTCGCTACTAGGCACTATATTTACGGAACAATAGGCGACGCGCGCGGTCCGCGTGTTTAGCATTGTACGCGTCGTTTCGGCCAGAGACGATCGTGCACCGCGTATTGTATATAATTTAGCTGGCTGGACGATGAAAACCGTCTTGTTAATGCAACGAGACCGTGTGCAAACGCACGTCCGAATAACATAGTCGTCGGAACGCTGTCGAACGTGTTCGAATCCGTGTTTTGTCGTGAAACTTATTTCGGACTCGAACGTTTCCAATATCAACGCGCGCCGGCCGTATACGCTCGATGTCAATCATAATAATACATTTCCGGGCGTACCTTAAGTCCTGTCAAAATCGAGCAACAACCGCTTCACGTGTACGAGTGTATATTCATATAAAACAACACGACGATATATGGACTCGAAACAAGCGTTCAATCTGTTGTTTTAGGCAAGCCGTCGTCGGGATAGAATAATATTTATATTACGTATTTTTTACAGACGTCCACTATCGACCCCGAGGTCTTTCGGCAACAGCGATGTCATCGCCAAAGATAAAACAATTGGATCTATTTAAAATAAATCCATAATCGTATAGTATAGTTTTAATCGTGATCGATGTTGTTGTTGTTGTTGTTCTACGGCGCAACGTTTTCGTCGATCGGATACGGAAATATCGATTGCGATTGAATTCAGAAATTTAAATGCGAAATATGTTTCTGTAGGAATATGTATGCGAGAATGAAAATAACGAAAACGTGAACGTCTTCAGAACATTAACATTATATATCGATCACAGAAAATAAAAACATATCGTACATTTGGTATTTATGGACTATAAATAACCTGTTGAAAATGTTCTCGCTGTTCAACTGTACTTACAGTTGGGCCGTTCGTTTATTACATCGAAAACCGACGATTTGTCGAGTGTTCACGTCTAGGTTTTTAGACCTCACGAACTAATCAAATGCAAAATTAAATAACCGCTGTTATCTCCGTAAGGGCCGACAACCGCACGATTTCAACATTTTATTTCATACAACGAAATTTCTGTTTACACACGCGCAAAAACAGGATGGACAATTATGCTTATAGGTACATGTTTGCGAAGACTTAATGTTGTCGGTGTCTAGCAAACTTTTTTTATACTCATGAATACGTTTATGACTTATCGCCAAATATCTACAAAAGAGCGACCATTAATTTTGTCAGCTGACGTTCACGCGGTGCTTCGAATAGGCAATTCAGTTACAGTAATGCGTTGGGGTTTCTACGGGTTTTACAGGGTATAACGGAAACGTGTACGAAAAAATGTTTTTATTTTGCTGTTTTTTTTTTTTAAAACTTCACTCTACCTCGACTATAAACAAATGTAGAGTGAGCCACGATTGCTGTGGATATTCGGCTCGGTCAAGTTACAAAAAGGCCAAAGGGTCCAAAACGAGTATTTCAATTTAATAGTTTTTTATTACGAATTTTTGGTGGTTTTGGATTACACCTAATGAAATTTACAAAGGAAAAATCGAAATCCTTGGGAATTAAAAATACCAACTAGATAAGTAAGGATGTTTTGGTAGGGGGTTTCTGCATCAAGGGTGATCCTCCCGATCCTCTGCCCTAGATTCTTATCAGCCTGATTCGTATCACCCCTGTTATCTCTTATCCCCTGTTATTTCCTATCACACCTGTTATCTCTTTATCACACCCTTATCACCTGTTATCTCTTACCTGATTTGGCCCCTAGAGTCTTATCACGTCCTTTATCATACATCTTATCTTTTATCAGTAAGTTTTATCATTGAATGTTTGCTCTTATCACTGCCCTAGATTCTTATCACACCGTATATCAGGCGCGCCCGATCCTCCCCCTGTCTTTTATCACTTTATGATAAAATCTCTTATCACCACCTATATAGTTGCGCGATCCTCCCACTGTCCTTTTATCACTTTAAGAAAAAATCTCTTATCACGCCATATTTAATCAGAACCACCCGATCTCCCACTAGTTCTTATAACCCTTGAATCACTTCCGACCGATCCTCCCACTGTCTTTTATCATTTTATGATAAAATTTTATCAGGCTTTATTCAGTGCCGCCCGGATCCCCCCACTAGTTCTTATAACCCTTGAATCACTGCCGACCGATCCTCCCACTGTCTTTTTATCACTTTTGGAAAAATCTCTATCAGCTCTTATATCATGCCCCCCGATCCTCCCACTGGCTTCTTATAACCCCTTAAATCACTGCCGCTGATCTCCCACGGTCTTTTCTTAAGTACACTGTGGTATTACCCTGCATATAATCTTTTTCTATAAAATCATATCATTACTAAAAAATATTAGGATGTTACATTTTTGTACAATCACTTGACAGGTATTTAATGATTATTTTAGAATTAAAATTTTAATACAATATCTCGATGTTGAGTGTGTGTTAATCAGTAATTATTGACAGTAATATATTATACGAAATATATTAAACTAAAAGATCGATTTGTGGGAAAAATAATTATTTAAATAGTTCACCGTAATTATACGAAATATATTAATGTTAGACTAAAAAGTAAACGATTTGTGGGAATAAATTTTTTTGGCCGCTGCTATTATATACATTTAATAAGGTTGCTACATTTTTGTACAATAACTTGATAGGTATTTACTGATATTTTTAAAAATGTACATTAGCTAATAATATTGTATCGTATGTGTAATTATTATGAAAAATGCTTAATGAGTTGTACACGAAAAAATGATTATTAAAAATAACTTACTAATTCCTCTATACTCCTATATAAGACGGTTTTGTATTATTTTAATTCAGTACGTTTCTTAAATAATTTAACTGCTCAAGTCTGCCTGGGTAGGTCTTGATACGGTTGAAATTTAGAAACGAAATTTAAACCGACTTGTGATTTTTTCCCGTGAGTTTGTGTTTAATACGCGCTTTTACCATGTTTAATTGTGAAGTATGCGAAAAAGTGTTTACCGGTAAAACAAATAGCTTAGACATTGTAAATCGCACGACGAATTTAGATTTCCATGTGGTAATTGCTCTAAAATTTTCACTAGAAGAGATAATTTAATCCGACATGTCAGAAAAAGCACGGTGAGTAAATATAATTAATTTTTTTAATTGTAGAAAATATTTAATTTAACTTTTCGATCGAAAATATTTTTAAAATAATAATAAATATCGGAAAAATAATTCTAGTTCATACAAATTTAAAATCTAGGGTATTAGTATTTTCTAACTAATATACAGCTAATAATCATATACAAAATTTTAATAATTATTATTTTATTTAGATCTGAAAAGTATAGTCCGGTGTTTAATTTGGTCATGGGTAGTAAACGAAGATCAAGCGACAAGTAAATTTTTTGTTTTCTTTTAAATTAAGATATTTAAAATAATTATAATATATTTACGATAAGTTCGTTACCGAGCGCCGTAGTATCGAGTTCGTCGCCGTTAATGAATAATCGAGCACGCACTGTGCTAAATGCACGGGAGGTAAACGCGTTAATTACTTTTATAGTAAAACGCAAACAGCCTAGGCTGGATTTAGCGAATAGTTCAGCTTTATTGAAATAGATTCTTCTTTCAACCGAACAGCAGTTTGGTTTTAATCGAAGAAATACGGAGAATATAGCCGAGTATATAATATTTTTGCATTTGATAAAGTCAGACTATAACGCTAAAACTCAGTGATTGCGTAAGTCTTCATCCTATAAAATATAATTTGAAATTAGAGGGTACATACAATATACCTAACATGGAACTGACTCTTGAGAATAGAGCGTTTTGAAACGTCGGCAAGAAGTTTTTTTAGCTGTGTTAGCGATATTGAGAAGTTGCTTGATAAGGATTTCTCATTATTTTTGGCGGAAGAAGACGTGTATACGGAGAAAGGTAGCGGGTTTACCTTATCGTTATTGATGGTTGTTGCTCGGAGTACAATATACTCCAGTTAGGGGGTGTGTTTTATTCCGCTTCCGAACAGTATAGCCAATGAAAAAGGCGGTGATAAATTCCATATTAAAACAGACGAAAAATGTTTTTTAAATGGCCAAATCTACAAAAACATGTACGGGTTTAAATTTAAACCGCGTAGGAAAAAATTATTTTTCTTACGAAGATAAATATAATCTGATGGATTGAAATTCCCAACACCGTTAGTTAAAAATATATTTTTTGAAAAAAAATAATCCTCAAGTCTCAATTAATGTATATGGTTTGAAAAAAAAATTTCATCCGTCAAAAAAAAAATTGTGATTATATAGTTTTTCCTTTGAAAGTTGTAAGTGAAGAAAAATCAGACTTTTTGACTTACTATATATCAAAGATAATGAAAAATCGCACTTTACATATATTTCAAATTTTCTCGTCTGTTTCGTAAGCAAAAAACTCAGCATGAGGAACACATATTTATTTGTAAAAGATGTTTTACAAGTTTTTGATAATCGACCGAAAAAATTTAAATTGTGCGGACAAGCTGCTCTCGACGAACACAGACGTATTTGTGGGTCTCACAAACCTATATTTCCTGTAAATGCCAAAGAGAAGAGGAAACACTCAATTTCATAGGATGGGGTAAAACAGAACGTCATCCCAATAGTGAATATGCCGATTTCGAGGCATTACTAAATAATTGTTTAGAGAAGAAAGGTGCAAACACTCAAGTTTTGCAAATCCTAATTCTATGAGTTATGATATGTAGTAAAGCCCTCGGATGATGTACCGATCGAATTTTTGGAAAAATTAAATATACCCTTTAAAAACCTGTTATTTTTCCGCGGGTCAGAGATAAAAAAAGAAGTGGCGAAATGTTTTGTGGAGTCGATAATTGATGTGGTGCGGAGAGTGGAAAATTTATTAAAATCCAGTAAGCCTATTAATATGTCAGATGAAGAAAAAGAAGAGCACACGTAAAGACAGAGTGTGATTATGTAAAAATCAGTTTTCGATAAAAAATCATAAAGTCGCCGATCACATTTTAAACTGGGCAATTTCGTCAAACTTTATGCAACAATTGTAATATAAAACTGAGGAAACCAAATTTCATACCATGTTTATTGCATAATTTATCAAATTATGATGCTCACTTTATCGTGCGTGTGCTCGGATACGACAAAAATACAATTGCTATTATTCCAAACAGTGAAGAGAAATTTATTTCATTTTCGAAATATGTAACTCCGGCCTTCACTATTCGGTTTATTGATACATTTTGATTTATGGCAAGCAGTTTGTCAACATTAGCCTCAAACCTTATCACCACTGATTTTTGTAAGTTCCGCGAAACAGCCAAAGTTTTCAAGGTTGAAGATATGCCGCTCATTACACGAAAAGGGCGTATATCCTATGATTATACGGATTGTTGGGCTAAGCTGGAGGAAAATTGTTTACCATCGAAAATATCATTTAATAGTGCACTGACAGGGATGGAGATTTCAGAAGAAGACTACAGGCATGCAGAAAAAGTTTGAGAGCACTTTGGCTGTAATACTTTAGGAGAATATTCGGAATTGTATCTTAAAATAGATGTTCTTCTACTAGCCGATGTATTTGAAAATTTCCGCGACTTATGCTTGAAGACTTATAATCTGGATCCGGCATATTATTATACGGCACCCGGATTTAGTTTCGATTGCATGCTGAAATATACGTCGATTAAGCTTGAACTTTTAACTGACTATGATTTGGTGCTTATGTTAGAAAAAGGTTATAATACATAATTTATTTTATTATTAAAAATACTATTTAATTAATTTTTATTATATATTATAGGAATCGTGGTGGGCTAACGTAAGCAAGTATGCGGTATGCAAAAACGATAACAAAAATATTCCTGATTATGACAAAATCAAACCGAATTCATATTTAATATATCAAGATTGTAAGTATATATATATATATTTTTCTATTTATGAAAAATAAAATTTTTAATATTTTCAGGTAATAATTTGTATAGGTGGGCGATGTCTCAACCCATGCCTTACGGTGGTTTCAAGTGGGTTAAACCTTCACTCGACGGTTTGAGCGCATGCGTGAAAAATCTTCTATCGGCCGTGTGTATGAAGTAGATATATCGTATCCGCAACATCTACACGATAACCACAATGATTTACCGTTTCTCCCGTGCAACGGTATACCACCCGGTTCAAAAGTAAAAAAACTCATGGCTACATTCGAACATAAAAACCGCTATATTATACACTACCAGAGTTTGAAACAGGCTATTGCTAATGAATTAATAGTTGAAAAAGTAAATATTATTTTTTAATATTATATAACATTTTATTATTATTATTTATATTATTTAATGTAGGTACATAGAGTATTGGAATTTAAGCAGTCTCCGTGGCTTTCCAAATATATATCTCTCAATACAGATATGAGAAAAAACGCAAAGAATGATTTCGAAAAAGATTTTTTCAAACTTATGAACAATGCTGTATTTGGTATGTTATTATTATTATTATTTAAAGGAAAAACAATGGAATGCGTACGTAAACGTATAAAAATGGAGCTAACATCATCTGCAGCCAGATTTCAAAAACTTATAAATAAGCTTACATTTAAATACGCCACATCATATAAAGAAAATTTGTCTATTGTATTCTAGAAAATAAAAATTATTCAATTTGATAAACCTATTTATATTGGATTCGCGGTATTAGACGTATCGAAAACACTAATGTATGATTATCATTATAATGTAATGAAACGTTATTATAATGACTCGATTACCTTAATGTATACGGATACAGGTACAATATTATTTGTATTATTTAAGCATTTAAAAATAATTATTTTTATCCATGTAGATTCACTTAGTATACTACGTAGAGACGGATGATTTTTACGCTGACTTGATAAAGTGTCCGAATTTGCTAAATCGCATGGACACTTCGAATCTGCCTCGAGATCATCCATGCTATACCGTTAAGATTCCCGTCTTTTTTCAGATGAGATTGACGGGAAGATCATGACGGAATTTATTGCCTTACGTGTAAAAATCTTACGCCTATAACATCGAGGGAAAAGAACAAATCAAGGCAAAAGGCATCAGAGGATATGTGGTCAGAAAATACATGACGTTGGAAGATCATAAAAAATGTTTATTCGGTGACGATAACTATGATGAATATACTAATAATGTTTCCATTAGATCATATAAACATCAAATTATGACTATAAAAATAAAAAAGTTGACTTACAACAGTCATGATGACAAACGGTTTATACTCGATGACCAAATACATACGCTGGCATATGGACACTATAAGATTAAGTGAGTTAAACTGAAAATACGGGATTTTAAAATCTATTTTACTTATCTGAATTTTTCTATATGTTTCAGTGAAATAATGGCCGACGCTAATAATGAACTCGAGACACGATAAATATTTTCTTTAAACATTTCTCTATTTTATAAAAATAATTTTCTGATATAATTGTAGATATGCTTTGTATATATTTATATATATTTGTATGTTTTTTTTTTTTTTAATTTATATATTAGTCATGTTTTTATATATCTATACTTGATAGTATACACTTGATATATACATATATATTTGTAAACTGATTTTGATATAAGAATTGTAAAATAAAAACATATATTCGTTAATTATGAAATTAATTTTTATTGAGAAAATAAAAACATACAATTTAAATATTATTTATAAACCATTTTCTTAATGCAAAAACTTTATAAAATGTACAATGTTTTGGGTTCAAATTCATATGGAAATACAACAAGGTAAAACTATCTTCAATGCATAATTGATCCAGTCGTGGACATCCGAGTTGTTCAATGTTGATAACAGTTACGTGTGGAATAAAGTTGTTAATAATTTTCTGTTTTTGTTCTCCTTTAACGTAAATATGCTCAAAGTTGAGCGAATTCAATATTCTATCGATTTCTTCGTACTCGACATCGCCGTATTCTATCGACAGGTCATGATAATGCTGTTCAAGCCATTTATTAGTCCTTTGACTCTTTTCGTCTTGTGTGTTGTTATAGTGTTTGAAAATCCAGTGTTGTGTGGACCAAGTATCGGTATCGATAACCGACAGTTCCTTAATAAGGTATTTTGAATTTGTTCCAAGAACACATTGAATATCTAATATAGCCGATGACATTATTACGCACGCTTTTCTCTTTGTGTAGTCGCTATACTATAACTACTATTACATTATTATTAGTATTTAACATTAGCATGTTTATTATTTAATATTCTTTGCAGAATTTTGAATATCAATTAAAGCATCTCGTATACTTTTCACATTATTTTCAAGAGCAATAAAAGATATGTTATTTTGTTCTATATTATTCTCAATAGTATTTATCTTTGTTTGAAAAGTTATAATATATTTTTTTTAATGTATCGATTTCCATGTATACAGTTTCTAACATGCGTATTTTATCCTGAAGATTAATAATACTATTTTTATATAGATCTAATGTTTGTTTATTTGTCATTACATGAGATTTAAGTATTCTGTAAGATTCCTGAATTTGATTAGTTGTTATACTTTCACGTTCACTGATCGAGTTGTTGAATACATCCATGATGTATGAATTTATATAAAATACTGCGATTATAATTTAAGATCATTGGCTTTTATCCAACTGTTATTCGATTTGTCGAAACCTAACCACTTGACGAATATTTTATTGCCTTTTTTACGTATAATTTTTTCAACCAGATAATCGTTGGTATAATATGTTTTAGATAATTCTTCACAATAAAAACACCCAGCTATAGGTCCCCCTGTATAATATTCTAATTGGTAAGTAGTAGGCATTGTTTTATTTATTTTTACAATTTTAAATATTTTCGAAGACCAGTTTGGCAAATATCCTTTTGTAAATATTCCTTTATGTGTACTAATACGGACTTTGTCATTTATTTTTAATTTAATTTTTCTATTTACGATATTACGTTGTTTCAATACAACTAATGACGGGTTTTCGTTGGCTTGCATAGGTGACATTCCGACAGTACTATGCATAGATTTATTATACTTGTCTATTAACATTCCTAATATAGAAATCCAATTATGCGAGCCTCTGCCCGTAAACTCTCTAAACATTATCGACTTTAACGTACGATTAAATCGTTCGACTATACACGCTTTTGTAGTACTATAAGTCGAATATTTCTTAATGTTATATTTATCCATTAACGTGTTAAATGTTTTGTTGTAAAATTCTTTACCATTATCGAGTTGTAATAACCTCGGTGAGCGATTAATTAATATTTTAGACATTGCATTGGTGACTTCGGTACCTGTTTTAGATTTAAGCGGTATAGCCCACGCGAATTTTGTAAAACAATCGATTACACATAGTACATACTTGAATCCTTTATTTTGTTTTGAATACGGTATCATTTCAACCAAGTCGGCTTGCCATAAATCGTTTTTACCATACACATTGACCCTTCGTCTAACATAATTTTTTCTTGACGGTTTATGCAGTTCAAACGCAATTTCACGTTTAGACATTGGGTATTCGTTTTATTAAACAGGCTTCCAATAGTTCTTCGAAAATCGATAAAATTTCATTTGATACACCTGTATTATCTGCCGATTGTGATGATAGTAAAAGTCGTAATCTATCGACTAGTTCGTTTGGATCGTCCCAATACACTAAGTTATGTTTCTGCAGTTTTACAGAAAGCCCACTCCCCGATAATGGAAACAACTTTACAATGACACCTGTATATTTATCACCACACTTTTTAATCTTTTTACCGTCTTGTGTCAAATGTGCAGAGGTCTGAATAAGTATCTGTTTATATGTTTTCAAGTCATTTTCAGTGTATACTCTCGGATGTTTATAAAACAACAAACGAACGAGACCGGGTGTTAATGGGTAAACTATGTCTTTGATAATTAATTTGTTTTGAAAGAAATTGATTTTTCCATTGCCTAGAGTAATAATCCCGTTAGAATAATTTAATTTTGGACCGTAAGTTTTATCTAAATCATAAGATTGAAACCAATTGATTATTCTTTGCCGATATTTATCATCGCTTGTGTTTTCTTCATCAAGTAAACTTTCAATAGGTTCTGTTTCTTCAATATTATTTTTATCTATATTCTGTGGTGGTAGTGGTGGTGATGGAGGGGGCGGTGGTGATACTAGAAATGACGTATTTGATATTTTATTTAGTGGATCGATTATTTGTTTAAACTACTATACTAATTGTTGAAAATTAGTTTCACCGGTTTTCAAAAGGTTATATTTTCGTTTAATACAATCTTTCGCCTTAACTAACTCGTTTAATATACTTTTTTCGTCCATGATTACGTGTTAAATGCAACCCAATTTGTGAAACACCATCTTATATAACAACAAAAGTGTCAAAACCAAGTCGATAACGACCGTTATCACGCTCACTGTCTTTGCAAATAGCGACAAATGAAAACCGATCCCGATTCCAGCATGTTGTGCAAAAAAGTTTAAATTCTGAAAAATTCATATCAGCGGAACAGTGTTCGTTATACTCGTGTTTTAAATTTCTCTCGTCTTGTTTAAATAATATAATTAAATTAGCATTATCACGTATTAACTGCTTGAGTACTTTCGAATAACTCTGAGCCAAATAAAATATATCAACTTTATTGTGTCTTCCACGTGAAAAATATTCTCTAATGACACCTTGGTGTTCACCGATTACGTCATCCATGACAAACACAGAATTAGGTAAAACCTCTTCAGGACGAATAACTTTTCGTTTTCAAAAAATGTAAATATATTAACGTCGTCAATTTCGTCAATAATTTGTTTCAGTAACTGATATTTCGGTTGTTCCAACGTTTTGGCATATATGTAAACGTTTTCGAATCGTAAACCGTTTTCATCAACTAGCAGAAAATATATTAAATTTGTTTTTCCACAACCAGAACTGCCCAATATTAAAGACCGTACAGTGTTTGGAAACAGCGGTCCGTGTCTTGATTTCGCAGTTGTGAGTGTGTCCTGTCACAATTCTTACAGACAGGCTTTGGAGACGATAACGCGGTCGTTACTAACGCTGTCGGCGAGAACCTACCCGTTTTACGAGAAAATCGCGGTTCAATATTCGGCTTATCTGCTAATTGACCACTCGTATAGGCTTTAATACGGACTCCTTGAACGCGTTCCAGAATAGCAACACGTTCCTTAACAAACGTAACAAGATCGGTAACCGATGGATAATCAGTTATTTGCTAATTGGGACTCAAATAACGTTCGAACCGATACTGGTAAACAGCGAGCGGCCAGTGAAAACAAAATAAAGTTCCCCAAGTTGAGAATTTGCATGGACTCTAAGACGGAAACACTCTCGTTAAATATTTTTATGAACTTATTTAATTCCGACAAGGATTCTTTGAGAACCATTGGGGCATTACACAAATTCTCAACCAAAGAACTCGCCACCAATCTTGGCTTATCGAACTGGGCCTTTAACGTAGACCAGGCTAATTGGTAAGTTAGTCCTGAAACAGGTATGCCACGAAGTGCCTCAGCTGCATTACCCTTTAGACAACCCATGAGGTAATAACTTTTATCTATATCAGACAAATCTGAACGTTGATCTACTATAGCTGAAAACCTCTCGCTAAACAAAGGCCATTGATAAATGTCACCATCAAAACTAGGAAGCGGAATCTCGGGCAACCGCACTGCTGAAATTGACGAATATTTAAGTGGCGGTACAGGGGGATGGTCCGACACATGTTCGTTCGGCAGGCTCCCCTCCATGTTATAAGACACTGACGACCGGAATTTATTGGCTAACCCGTCAGCACGATCCTTTTGGATTTCACAACACTGACTACGTATAGCTTTACAACAATTAATAAGTTCACTTATTTCAACAGTTAAACCGTTCGAATATTCTGACGATAATCCCAATTCGATCAAACAATCGAGAATCGCGTTATCTTCAATTTCGTAACACGACAATAATTTATCAAGGGTATCGACGGCTATTGAAAGCTGAGCATATTCGTCAACGCCCGCTAAACAACGATTGGCTAACGCGCAAATTGAACGAATACGCATGATATACCCATCCCGTTTAATCACAGCTCGGTCTTATAGACGAGTTAAACGCTCCATGTCGATGTCCGATATCATAACGTACGCGAATACAGTAAATGACTACGTACACAAAACGTAATAAACGCGAAATACACTAACGTCTAATTACAAACGCTTAATAATACGCCAAAACCGTGGCAGATCTATCGCGTATACGCTTAATGCGCGATATATATATACCGCCAAGCGATATATTTGCAGGTAAATCCGCCGTATCTCCAATTAAATAAATCAGCACAATAATTAATAGGCCCGATTCTAAAGATGTAACGTATAACACGCGAACCGGTTTTTCGGTATATAACATTCAGAAACGCGTATTATACAAGGCCGGTGCTCACAATAAATACGAGCAAACGCGAATCATGTTAATAACAAACTTTTATATAAAAAAAACAAAAACGTGAACGTAATTATATAAAACGTGACGGATTGATTGGTATGGCGTTCATGGGTCAGATGGCAACCGAAGACGACGTTTTCAAGACGGCTTGGAACAAGATGTAGAACGTTGGCACAGCAACGGCGTAACACACACGCACACGCTGCAACGTCAAGCCACGCCAACGGCAGCTCAACAACAGCCACGGCGGCGTCACAACACCAGAAAAGACGTCGGGTTTTAGAGACGACGAGAGGGCGGGAGCGAGGCAAGTTCGCGAAGTTTCTACGCTTGCACCGCGGCCAAACGGACAATTTGCCATTTCGTTCGGCGCGAACGTGCGGACATTCGATTATTTGACTTGCGAGAACATTGGCCTTTATCGTTTCTCGTATCATCGACGGGGCAAAAATGATATTCGATTCGATTTCAATACTCAAATTTTAATAAAAATATAATGATAGATAACGGGACGCGAATGTCGTTCGAGGAAAACGAAATCATTTTGGATTTTCTACGAAAACGGGTCGGCCATATGGACGGGACCGAACGCAGTCACAGTCCGTCAGACGATTTCGGAATTGATTTCGAGAATTCACGAGAGATGACAAAATAAAATTGGTGAAAAAAATATAATGAAATTAACGAAAATGTGTGTCGCGGCAGCTAAAAAATCATGTAAAAATAAGAAAACTAAAACTCCCAGAGTAATACCAATACCTAAAAAGGGTGGAGTATTACCGTTAATACCGATATTCGCGGGCTTGTCTGCGCTAGGTGCACTTACGGGTGGTATCGCTAACGTAGTTAAAACCGTAAATGATATGAAATCTAATAGAAATACACCCATTCATTTGGGTAAAGGTTTATATCTATCACCGTTTAAAGGGGAATCGTATAAAATTGAAAAAGGTAATGGTTTGTATCTAACGCCGTATAGAGGAGATGGAATAAAAAAGAAAACCAGAAAAACGAAAAAAATCTCAAAAAACTAATTTCTACGTTACCCAATAGAGCGTTATACGATTATGAGATTATAAATTATGCACGTATGCTGAAAATACCTCATTTCATCGGAGTATTTTCAAGAGACAGGTTACCTACCCGTCCTAAACATAACGAATCGGCAGTCATTAACTTGGATATTGAAGATAGTACGGGCACTCATTGGGTAGCGTATAAAAAAATCGAAAATCAAATAGAGTATAATGACAGTTTCGGAAACTTGGTTCCACCACTAGAATTACAAAAATATTTTGACGGATGCGATATAAAATATAATTACGAAAACCAACAAAAATATAATACGACAAACTGTGGACACTTGTGTTTGAAATTTTTATCATGTATACGATAACATTAAATGGGAATTCATCGAATTTGTCCTGTGATTTTTTTTCACCTATAGAAGTCAGTAAAGACGCAAAGATGAGTCTTCTAAGTTTACAAACAAATAATTCTATTCCTAATATAAACGATAAATGTAATAAAATAGGGATTGTCCATAAAGATTCGATACAGAATATAGTAAAAGATGTGTTTACATTACTTACAGGTTCGTATGAGTTAAATGAATTGGAAACGGTAATTAAACAAATTTTAGCAGACAAACAGATTACATTTGAGTTGAAAGCAAACAATAACACGTTAAAATGTGAAATGAAATGTAGTGATATTGTAGATTTTTCTATTGATAATAGTATTGGCCCATTGCTAGGCTTTACAACTGATAAAAAATATGAGACTAACATGAAACATCAATCGGACTCATTGGTTAATATGAGCAAAATAAACTGTATATATATTGAATCAAACATGGTTGTGGGCTCAATCAACAACAGGATACAATGTCATATATTACACGAATTTTATCCAAACGTTCCACCCGGTTATAAAATTATAGAAATTCCTAAACATTTAGTTTCGTACTCACTTAATTGCACGACAATTAATCAAATTAGCTTAACTTTAAAAGACCAAGACGGACAATTGATCGATTTGCGAGGAGAACCTATTTCAGTACGGATATTAATTCAGGATAACATTAACGATGGGTATACAATTTTATAATATAAAAAGAGTTGTAAACAAAAAATCCATCAGTAATGCTAAAAGCGTCAATATGATAACACGTGTAAAAAAAGAATACACTCAAAAGTCATTAAGAAATTAACTAAAAACAATTTAAATTTTCTCCGTTCAATAAAAGCTCTATAACAATGGATGACGGTTATTTAAACGTGACGGGCGACTATATTGACGATTGTCGGATAACTCAAATCGAGTATCATTCATTTTTACCGTATTCAACATCGGCATTGTTCAATAACGATGAAATATGTATTGCATTACATAACGCTGAATCATATACTCTCCCATGTGAAAGTTATATCTATATCGAAGGAACAATTGACAAACCTGAAGGTTTGGATGAAAACGTTCGTTTCATAAACAACGGTTTAACATTTCTTTTTTCCGAAATGATAAATGGTGTTCAAATTCAAAAACTTGTTAACCCCGGTATAACTTCGACATTAAAAGGTTATTGTTCGTATAATAACACTGATATTATCGCACGTTGTAACTCTGCTTGGGATTGTGACTTTGATAATATAAATCATGATTTTGTAGAATCAAATACGTTTAACGGTTGTATTTTCTTTAAAGACTTGTTTGGATTTTGTGAAGATTATAAGCGTATATTAATTAACTGTAATCAACAACTTACTATGAACAGATCATCGTTATACATTAATGCTATTAAATTATTCAAACCCGATAATGCCTTGGATACAAATGCATCGAAACTGAAAGATGTTAAATTAAATGTTACAAAAATATTATGGAGAATGCCCATGGTCAAAGTCAGTGATAGAGAAAAAACTACACTTTTAAAAGTCATAAACAGTCATAAACCTGTTACGTGCGCATTTAGAACATGGGAACTGTGCGAATACCCGATTTTACCACAAAATACTACGCACTCGTGGAAAGTAAAAACATCAAACAAATTAGAAAAACCACGTTATGCCATAATAGGGTTTCAAACTAATAGGAAAAATAGTAATAATAATCCGATATCGTATTTCGACCACTGCACAATTAAAAATTTAAAAGTATATTTAAATTCCGACGTGTTTCCCTACGAAGATTTTCAATGTGATTTCACAAAGAATAAAATTGCTACATTATATAGAGCTTATACAGAGTTTCAAAAATCATACTATGGTAATGATAATGTTACACCTTTATTGAACAGAACCAATTTCAAAAAATACGCTCTAATCATAGTTGTTGATATGAGTAGACAAAACGACAACGTCAAGACATCCACCGTAGATCTAAGGATTGAATTTGAGGCAAACGAAAAGTTTGCAGGTGCAACATCAGCATATTGTTTAATTATACATGACCAAATTATAACTTACAATCCCTTCAACGGGGAAGTAAGATTTTTGTAAATTATTTTTGTATAACTTAATGTTAAGAAATAATAAAAAATAATATTTTTTTTTTTATGAATAATATAGTATGTTTTTATTTATAAATAATATTTAATAATTAATTAAAATTTGAAAATAATTCGCGCGAGGTTTTCCATTGAGATGGCTGATAAAAGTTGATGGGAGTTGGTGGTGGTAAAGGCGACGGTATTTTGTGCAAATTGAATATTGTTGGCCCATCGTTTTCGTCAACAGCTCGCGTCTCTGGCAGATTGTATGGAGATGATGGCGGCGAAATAAATCTTAGGGGTCCGTCATATTGATCGTATAGCTAATAAAAACAAAACTGAATTTAGTTTCATACATTAAAAGTAGAATAATTTTTTTTTTATTACCTTGGATTCTTTCGCTAAAGTAGTAGACGTATTCATTTCCTCATATTCATTCTTATACATCGAGTCGTTATATGGCTAGAAATAATAAAATAAATTAGTATAATGAAATATTTATATAGAGTAAATTAGTTTACCTCGTCAATCATCAACACATTGATTGCAAGTTGTTCTACAGCAAATAATTTTATTTGACTAACATAGATGTGCTCATACTTTGATATATTATTAGTAATTAATTCTTCATTGACGCTTTTGATAAAATTGGTTACTTCTTCTTTAGTTTTTGTTTTTCCCGAGTTAATACAAGATTTTAAGTATGTTGACATTTGTTTAAATTGTTTAGAAACCAATGAAACAATTATCTTGGTTTTACGTACTACTGCCTCGTATATACTCCATTCTAAATATTGAATTGCCATCAGATCTTTTCCGTTAAGTAATACGCGGCACCCGTCTTGTATTTTTGATTCAATAACAAGCATGTTCTCACCACGGTAAATCATATTTGTTAGTATTACTTTGTCGGTATCTAAAAATACGGTCTTCGTTGTTTGAGGTGAGTCCAATATATATGATAGAATATTTCCCATCAATGCGAATATACGTCTTAGAAAATCGGTATCTATGCTGATATATCTTGATGGCGTAATAATATGTGACATAACGTTAAATTGGTTTACCGGATCGATTCCAACGTGTAAAAATTTACGTTCTGTAAAGTCAATCGAGACTGTAAATTGTGAGAATGTAAATGACGAGTCGATGAGCTGGCTAGGCGGTTAGGTGATGGTGCGATGTACTTGTATAATTCTTTATTTGAACCGGCCATCATAAGTTGAATACTTTGTAAACGTGTTTATCACTTGGAGAATAACGTGAAACTAATTGTCAACCAAATAGTTGTGATAGCGATGAATTATTATAAACATTATTTTTCCACGAATTTAAACGCGGTATAACACTAAACTCACAGAAAAATGACAAGTCGGTTTAAATTTCGTTTCTAAATAATTTAACTGCTCAAGTCTGCCTGAGTAGGTCTTGATACGGTTGAAATTTAGAAACGTACTGAATTAAAATAATAGCAAAACCGTCTTATATAGGAGTACAGTAGGAATTAGTAAGTTATTTTTTAATAATCAATTTTTTCGTGTACACTCATTAAGCATTTTTCATAATAATTACACATACGATACAATATTATGCTAATGTACATTTTTGAAATAATCAGTAAATACCTATCAAGTGATTGTACAAAAATGTAGCAACCTATATTAACATGTATATAATAGCAGCGGCCAAAAATTATTTTCCCACAAATCGTTACTTTTTAGTCTAACATTAAATATATTTCGTAGAATTACGGTGAACTATTAAAATAATTATTTTCCCACAAATCGATACTTTTAGTTTAATATATTTCGTATAATATATACTGGTCAATAATTACTGATTAACACACTCACATCGAGATATTCGTATTAAAATTTAATTCTAAAATAATCATTAAATACCTGTCAAGTGATTATACAAAAATGTAACATCCTAATATTTTTATAGTAATGATATGATTTATAGGAAAAGATTATATGCAGGTAATACACACAGTGTACATATACTAAAACGCATAAATATCCAATTCTTTATCTTAACAGTGTCTTCGAGATTGCGAACTTGGTTCGAGTTTTGTGAGTAATAATTTAACAGAGAATTTTGAAGAAGAAAAAATTTTCGATTTTCAAACATCACTCGACGTTTGGCGAACATTCGATAAACGCGGACGGCACGTGAAACTCTCGTGGCGATTTTACCGCCGCGAAAAATGTTTTATTTGAACCGAGACACACCGTAGTAAAACCAATAACGACTTTGTTTCCGCGACGACGTTTGCGAAAATAACACTTCGTACGCGTTCGAAAAATGTTGTTTGCGATTTACAAACGTAGTCGATTATTCAAAAACCCGTGCACGAGTTAGATTCAAAATTGTATACGCGTACGTACGCGCCGTCCACCGTGCATTTGAAATATGTTTAATTTAAACGGAGTATTCAGTAGGAAAAAAAAAGAAAAAAAAACACTCCCATTACCTTTGAAGCGAAAGACCGAGAAATGTTTAATTTTCCGAGAATTATTCCTCGTTTCATACTTCGTAATAGTTCATTTTGCTTTGATACGTGAATATTTCAACGTTAATTATAAATTGCAATATCATAGTAATTACAGCAGCCGATCACGCGTTACATTTCGGAAATTAAAACATAGACTTTCCTTTATTCGAACGTAAATATATGCGAGTATGCGTCGAGTAAATTTGCCGCCCAAAACGTTGAATAATTACAAAGAACCTGACCTTATCCGGTAGCCACCGCACGCCTACGGTGCCGCGTTTCGTACGTGCCGGACGCGAGACGATCCGTTTCGTCCATATCGCGCGTTCATAACCCGTCAAACGAAAAATAAAAACGAAAAACTTAAAAAATCACGACTGGTCGTCGTTGTCGAAAACGGTCGTCGGTTTCCCGTTCGTGCGGTCGGACGACGTTTGAGAACCACCGCGACCGAAACTATCCGTTTCAGCGTGCTGGTGCCACTGCCGTGCACTCGGCGTGATCATAAACCAGATGAAAGAGCGGCCAGCCTTGGAAACGAGAATCATTTTTATACAATTTTTTCTTCTTCTTCTTCTCCTCCTCTTCCTGCCGCTGCTCGTCGCGTGGTGCGCTCGCTCCGTCTGTTCACACGTGTATTGTATGTTAATATCCGTATCTCCCGGCCATTCCGTCCTATTCACCGGGCCGACGCGATGATAATAAGAACGATATCCTTTCAGCGGGCACGCGCACGGTTTCCAGTACGTAATATACGGCGGCGGTCTCGCGAAAATAATACCAAATGCACCCGACGACCATCGTACGTTAGCGTAATATCGTACGATAAATCGGGTGTCGGACGCCGTTTTTAATTCCCCTCCGGGTCGGGAGCCTGACTTGAGTCATGATCTAAATGTGCATTAGAAGGTTCTTTAGTAAAATAGTATAGTTTATACTAACATTGAATGAACCATTAGTTCTTCCAGTTGAAAGATTAACGTGCGGGGAAAAAATCCCCTTATTAAATGATTTTCTAGAAAAAAAATATTTTTACAAACAATGTAGCACTTGTTAAAATGATTGGAAAATCCACCACCTAACATACCTATCATCCAATTTTCTATTGAAAGGCGTGTTTAATAACAAACCTATTTCATCATCTGAAAATGTTTATAAAAAAAAATATGTTAACAAATTATCAAGTTTGGAACGGCGGTAAAGGCGGTAAGGTGTTAGGTCTCAGATGATTGTTTGTTTGTTTGTAATAAAAATAATTACCGGAATGTCGAACATTAGTCTGAGAATAAAATAAATACATTTACAATAACAAAAGTTGAAAATAGATAACTGATAAAATGACAATAGTCCTTAATCGCAAAGTTACCAGCTATCAAACAAATATAATACGTAAACACGTTGAGTAAGAAAAAACCCATGCCCCTAAGTCAAAAGTCAAACCCGTATTATAGATTTCCTGTCAAACACTATACCTTACACAGTAATTGGCTATTTCCCATTAACCTAAAACCGTACATTCTATATCTCACTGACGAAAAGTTTTAAAACCATATTGATCCACAATGATGACCTTACATAAAACAGGTAGCAAGTAAAGTTCGGTTCATCATCATTATTCGCATAGATAATATAAAGTAACCATATACAAATTAACAGCAATCATTGTGGATTTCGTTTAAATAAAATAACTTAAATTTGACCCAATTTATTTATTGCCAGTTTGTTTGACCGTGTATGCATTAAACATCGTAAACACCCGTAACACGTCAGAATGCTAATTTCCAACCCTATTATGTAGAACATATTTTTCTATTTCGTGACTCGTGCCTTAGTTTTGACCTAAATTGGCAATGTCTATACTACCAACACGCCACACGCCGAAAAGACTCTTGAACGTTATCAAAAACCTGAAATCTCTTTAACACTCGTATACTATATTCATATAGTCGATTCTCAAATAGTCAAACACGTATATTTCAGAATAACGTAATTCATTTTTGTATGAATTGTCCTTTTTAAGATTGATTACGTAGTTTCAGTTGAAATCGATAAATTAAGATTGCACTAATTACAATAAGGCCAAATTATTTAATTGGCTTTTCATAAATCTATTATTATACAAGGGGTTTGTTTTGGAAAGTTAGTTTTTAAAAAAAATAAAATTACCTACCTAATTTATACCCACAGTTTTATGACAGGGAATTAGATTTTAGATTTCTTTAGTGAAACGTTAAGTTGTCCAATACGAGTACATATTTAAATTACGTGTGGCAATAATAATAATAATAATAATACCAATAGCCAACTAAATCGAGAAACATCTTAGCTTCACAGTATTTAATAATACTAATGGTTAAATATAATTATTAAATTAATACTAGGTTAAACTAATTTATTAAATAATTACTCAAAATATAACCAGGATACTAATAAAAGTCTAAACTCATAAAATTACTAAAACTGAACATCTAAATAATAATTCTGTACTGAATATTTCTTATACATTAATAAATAATTTAATTATTATGTAACATCTTATTTTTAGAAATAAATAAAGATCGTGCTATTTGTAATTATAATTATGTCTAAAGTAATAAAAAATATATAGATAAAAATATGTTATTTACTTGTTGAATTGGTAATTTTGTTGATTTATTATCAACTTTGTCATTGGGATGCTTTGGTATGCTTAATGCAGGCTTGACTGGAATTGGAATACCAGTAAACGTTGTTATCTCGGGATCATCAGAAACGTCAGGACTTCGGATTTTAATAAGTTCTCCACCAAACGTTACTCTTCTGGGTGTTTTTGGTGTTTCTACGTCGTCTTCATCGTCATATGAAGATATTGAAGAATCTCGACCGGACGATGAAGATATTTTATACACTTCACATAATACTTCAAAGTCCTACAAAGAAAATAATTTAAATGTAAACGTAAAGTCGATGTAATTACATCTAAAACTAAAAAAAAGACTATTGAAAATATTAATATATATTTTCAAAAATATCGGTACCAGTTTGATTTAAAACTATATTTTTATTTCTAGAAAAAATTGAATTTGAACATGATAATTTTTTAAAAAATTAAAGTGTAATAATATCATGAATTTTATTTTGGAAAAAAATTACAAGAAAGTAATATTATTTGTGATATGTTGATTGAAATCGAATTGGGTAAAAATGTGAAAAGTTAATCGAGAGATAATTTTAAAAAATCGTCATGAAGGAGGATATGACATCCTCATTCCCCCCACCCTTTAAATACATCTCTGACATATGATTATATATATTGATAGAGTCAGAAAAGCGAAATATTTAAAAAATGCAATATATTATTTATAATACGAGTTATATTTTTGTTATTTTGAAATATGCGTGACTTGCTTAATCGATTAATTTAAATAGGGTTTATTAATAAATATCGTTGTCAATAAGTATTGTTTACAGTAAATATTAAAAAAAAATGTTTACTCTAATGCTATATTTTATGTATAGCGGAAATAAATTGTTTTAACCGTTTACCTTTTTAATAATAGGATGAAATGTTTCAAGGTAATGATCAAATTTGTTTCTTCCAACAATTTCTTTAACTCTATCCAAACAATAGACAGCAGCTTGTTGAAATGTTGCTTGCACCATTTTATTTGACAAAGCAGTTACGAGATGAACAAACGTGGGAATAGCAATCTAAAAATAAATACACATAGCAGTCACAATGATATATATAGACATTGTATTTATTATATTAACATTAAACATATTTGTGTTTCAAATGTGACACATATACAAATTTGTTATGAAAGTAATATATTTCTTGAATACCAAATATGAATACCTAGGTCCTATATACAAAATGTTTAGTGGTATTAATAATGTAAGTTAATTAAAACGGACTAACTGTTTGTGTAAACGGTCGTCCATTAATTAATGTTTATGTAATAATAATTATCCTTCACTTACAGGTCGTTCTCCGTTCTTCTTAACGATTTGCTGAAGCACCACTGGAACGCATTCCATTACGTTCACGGTGAGACTAGATTTCGCTCCGGGTACGTCCAGTCCCTGTACGATCATGGATTTGAGGACGAATTCGGGATCCGAAGAGTGTTGCACGTAAACAAGTATTGCATCCATGGAGCTGCTCCTAAGTGCCGGAGAAAAATGCGCGAGATTCGTGATGACTGCTGGTAAAGTTGTGGGTGACATCAACGCGTCCAGCTGAGGCCCAACTGCCGGCACAATATACGCCAAGACTCGGGTACCGTGAAGCCTCACCTGTAACGTATACATACGCATAAATAACGTATGCGTACGGCGTATCATTGATCGTATTATATGATGTAATTACAATAACAATACATATACACCTGTTCCAAAATACTGAAATGCCTTGTCAACTTGTGTTATATTCATTGGTTAAATTGGTACGAAAATAGTATTTTGGAGATTTACAAAATAGTTTTGTCCTCAATACATTTTCACCCGACATCATCATCATAACTTAAAAAAAGTGCATATCCAAAAAACAAATCGAAGGGGTACTCAGTCCCGCCGCGTCTCCTCCTTTACAATTTGACTACCAGCTATATTATAATATAATACAACACCATAGGACATATATATACAGTGTATATCATACATACTGACCTGCCATTCAGGATGCTGCAATCTGACTGCTAGCTCGGAGATCACTTCTTGCCGGTCGACGTTCGTCGGGAATTTGTTCTTCTTGATCACGTACTGCCAAACGGGCGTGAGTTCCAAGTGACCGTGGCCGGATCGGAATTTCTCCGGCGTGGATACCGGGTCGGGAGTGAACCGGATGTCCGGATGTACTAGCGTGGTGGTTTGCATGATGGTCGTGTGTGAAGATTTGCGTCTAGGGGGGAACGAGCGCGACGGTACTGGAGTTCACTGCCATGGTAGTTGGCTTCAGTAAATACGCGCCACCGTTTTCGTTAGTTCGCCGGCGGGAAACGCTTTGTGTTGTATCTCACGACGTTCGCCTAGCAACGTCCGCGCCGAACAAATCGCATACGACTTATAACACTTGGGGTGTGCTCGGCCGCGTTTTTTGCGTGTACGTACTATTGATGTAAGGTGGTAACTCTTTGGGAATTCTCGTCGGGAAGGGGTACGAAACCTATCCTTGTACACAACCTCCGCGCTGTTTTCCTCCCACGACGTTCACACCCGCCGCATGACTCGACGGACGTGTTATACGAATGTTCACGTCAATCACATGATCAAAAAACACCACCGTGAACGATATAAATATGTATGTGTATACAGAGTATTTTTTTCATGATAGCCAATCTTTTATATCTTAGAAAATATAAATTATTTTTAGTTTTGTTTTTTTTTATAATTTTAATATGTTTATTCCTATACTTTATTGTTATACCTATATCAGCTTTTGAATTTAAGAGTATATTTTTTGAGGAATTTACACATGTTGATTTTTTAAATGTTATAAATATTTCCCGAGTTATAAGTATTCGTTATTTAATTTATCACTTTATTGAAGTGATAATAAGTACTGTTGAAGATATTGAAAATTTACTCTTTTGGACCCTTCTAATCTGTTGATAAACTATTCTATTTTGCCACTATTCTGTTGAATCCTAAAAATTAGAAAAATATTTTTAATTACCTGAAAAATTTAAAAATATGAAAAGAAACAATTATTAATTCTTGAAGTATATATAAATATGGATATGTTTTTGGGGATCAGTGGAAATTTTCGACAGCAAAAAGTGTAACACAATATTGATAAACAACTTTAGTAATTAAGAAGGTTGGTGAAGGAAAATATTAATATTAATAATTTGATTATAATATTAATAATTTATTAATATAATTTTTTAGATAATGAAAACAATTCTGCAAAAACTTATCCATGTTTAATGTTTGTCCATGAAGTAAAGAAATTTAAAATAATTTTTGTTATGGGAATTTACACTTATTGGTTTTCAAAGGTCCAATGAATATTTCCTAAATAATAACTGAAGTGTGAGGGTACTAGTATAATAGATATTGAAAATTTACATCTTGTAAGTGTTTTATCAAAAATATTTAACTCTCATAATTAAATACCACTTCTAATCTCTAATCATGGTAGTTACAACAACTAATTATTACATTTTAATATCTATAAAATATCATATATTTATTATTGTAATAAAAATACGAGTAATAGATATTACAGATTCCATTAAATTATGCGAACATCCACTCCAATGACTAAAAATTTAAGTAATAAACGCATTTTCATTTCATTAATATTAATCCTACAAGATATTGTAAATAAATATATGTTGTCATTTAAAAGTTAATAGTTTATACTTATTTCAGGTATAAAAATTGGCAATATAATTTCGAAAATTGTCCATAAATATTTCTTAAACTATTTGATAAACAAATAAATGACATTGAAATAAAATGTGTTTAAAATCTTAACAAATAATTGCTGGTTCATGATAAAAAAATAACAAATTACTCTATATACCTATTTATATAATATTACATATTATGTAGACATGCATAGTAGGGATACGCATCTAATTTTAAAGTATTTACCTATTCAATCTTAAACAATTATATTGAAAGTATCAATAATTTTTAAATAGCAATTTCTTCTCATTAAATTTAATTATAATATAGAATAATTATAATACCAAATTTTACAAATTATAATATTACTTTCATCCTTATTATCTAAAGCTATTTGGTCTGCAAGTAGATAAACATCAAATGCAATACAGTTATGCTGTTGGAGTGACCATATCCTTTCCAATATTCTAAAAACCGGTGTCAACTCCCATCAATGCTTTTGACCTTATCCATCTATGTACTTTGAATTATTAGACAAACTAATATTGAAATATATAACAATCACACTGTACGGGGTTGTTGAAACATGTTACCATACTTCATCGTGATTAATATTCACTACTGTATGGATTATTTACATCCATCAAGTTAGTTATGTTTGCATTAAAGACAAGTTACAAATGGTAATGTGTCATTATATCATGTAATATATACGTAATTTACAATAATATATATATTTATTGATGCGGAACCGTATACTCATTAAATTATGAATTGCTTATGAAACTATTGATTAATGTAGGTTAAACTGATTGGCGCTAGAGAATACTATTTACATTCAATATTTAGAAAAGTAAATTTTTAAATCTTTTTTTCGAAATATTTAATTTATTTTTAATAAATTTAATATTATTATTAATTATAAATTATTGATTTTTAATAATTTTACAAATCAAAACATTTCAAATTTTCAATTATAAGATATTGTTTGCTATCAAATATGTTGATTGATCGTACTTATTGTTCCTGTTTTAAATAAATAATCAAGTTTTGACTTGTAACTTTGTTATTTTTATTTAATTAAGTAAATGTGCTTGTTTAAAATTTAAACTTTAGATTATCCATACTATACTTTCAATAACTTTAATATTAATATTAAATATCAGTAATTTCTCGATATTGGTTACGTAATAATCACCAAAATAATTAATTGATATTATATTATTAGTCAGATTCTTCGGACCGTAGTTGCGATATAAGTGAACATGTTCGCGTCCGTTCATAAGTTTATGACATATTTATAGCAATCACTGTTTTGGTAAATAAAATAATTTTTATTGTGTTAATTTAAATGTAAAATAAATGTATAACAATAACCACAATCAAATTTCCAAATGCTACTGTTAACAAATTAACTGCTGCCAATAAGGATTTCATGCTAACAGGAGCCTTAAAAATATAATCTATAAATAATATTTCAAATTATAATAAAAAAAAATTTTTAAATATACTCTACTTGTGTGAATGCGAATTCTAATGATGTAATTGAGAACATGATTTCTGCAGCAGTCATTATAATAATTTGAGGTAACTGCCATGCTATATGAATATAATTACCTTCTTCTATCACCACCAATTTTGAATTCTATAAGTTGATTAATTGTTTACCAAAAAATACTATTAACTACAAAAATATAAACATTTTCAAATACTTACTATTTTTTCTGAATTATGTTGAAGTACAAGTGTACTCACACTAGCTGGTATCAAATTTAATTCCAAGATAAACTCTTTATCTAGAAATACTTGATATCTGAAAAATATATATAAACTATAAATAAAATTGTATTTATAATAATAACTTAACTTTAGGTTTTTCTATTTTTGTCATTAAAATATATACTTAATAATTATGTAGGTGCAATATATTTATAATTATACCAAGTACCAACTACTACTAATAATTAAGGATAAGTAAACATTGGTAGTTATTTCTTAAGAATATAGCATATCAAATGTATAATATTTAAGAACAAATATAAATTTAATTAGTTAACATTTATTTATTTAAATTTTGCATTTATTTTGAATTAACCATAAATTAACAATTGTATTATAAACTGTATAATTAATAACTAATATAATTAAGAAATATGATAAAAATTAATTTATTGTAAATTAATGTGGTCATTCAAATTTAAAATACATGTATAAATATATATATATATTTATATATTAGTGTGTTTTAACCTTTATATACTCGTACAAAACAATATAGGTACATTAAATATATTCACAAAATTGTTAAAATAATTGTTTATTATATATTATTATGTTATATTATATTTTCATTATGAAAAATTCATGATTATTTTGTGATCTCTTGTAAATTACAATATTTATATATAGTCATATGTATTACAACTAGTTTATACAAATTATCCAATTAACTAGGCTTTTTAAAATATTTTTTTTCATTTTTAAATATTAAAATTTTTAAACCCCTTACTAATATTTGTAACAAACTTGAAAAATGAACAAAAATTAATCTTTGATCACTTGTTTTGCTTATATTGGTAAAGAACAGTTTAATATGATTATTCATTATTTTAAATTAAAAAAAAAAAAATCGTAAAATATTGTATACCATAACTATTTAAAGTTTAAATGGTTAAAAAAATTATTTAAATTGTTTAAATTTTAAACAGTCATAAAAATGACCTAAACACTTATTTTAAGTTATACTTATAATCTATAAACAATATTTATATTAATAACTTACTTTCCCAGAGGTGCTGTAATTGTTGTTGTCATAGATATTAAGGAAATTTCTTTTGCTGCTTTTTTGCTATCTTTATTTTTTAATCAAATGGTTTTATTAGATAAATCATCGCTGTTCAATATCCTAACAGTAATAATAGTAATAATGGTAATAATAATAACATTTTTAAATTAAATGTAAGTCTTTAAAATAATCACCTCAAAACTGTTATAATCAATCAATTTGAGTTATTCATCACTATATATTTGTAAGGTTGTATTATTATTGTTTTTGTTGTTGCTTGTACAACATTGTGTGTTTATTGAATAGTATTTTCTTTAAATGAATAAATTAATTTAACAGGTTATGGGCCCAGGAAGTAAGTGTTTTTTCTTTCTAGTTTTATATTATGCAATATGGAAGAAAGAAGAGTGATTAAACAATTCAATGGTGTTGGTTTTGACTGCTGGAAGTTCAGAATTGAAGTTTTGTTGGCTGAACATGTGGTTTTAGAATGCATTTCCATTGATAGTACATCCATTATTGATACTGGGAAATTAGAAGAATTTAAAAGGAAAGACCTTAAGGCTAAATCTATTCTTGTACAAAGTATCGCGGACACACATCTGGAGTACATAAGAGAAGCTGGGACAGCTTATGAAATATGGCAGAAGTTATTGAATTCATTTGAAAGAAAAGGTGTATCTAATAGACTTTACTTATTGAAGAAATTATTGTTAACTAAGTATTCTCAAGATGAATCTATGGAGGAACATATTACTATATTTGATGAATTAGTCAAACAAGTCAAATCATCAGGTACCGAATTAGAAGATGATTTAGTGTCATGTTTATTATTGTTGACTTTGCCGGAATCATACAGTATGGTTGTAACATCAATTGAAACACTTTCTAATGATAAAATTACTTTAGAATTTGTAAAAAGTCGAATATTAGATGAACAAACTAAACGTTTAAATAATGATTATTCCAGAGATTTAATTTCAAAATCAAACAATGCTGCTTTTAATTCATTTCAGTTCAACTGCAATTACTGCAAATTAGGTCATAAATATGCTGACTGTAGAAAAAGAAAAGCAGACAACTTAAAGAAACCAGTTAAGTGGAAACCAAAAAAAAAAAAAATTGTGTTTTTCTAAAATGAATATTTTAATCTTAAGTTATTATTTAACTGTTCAAGGTTCATTTAATTTAGTAAATATATAATAATTATATAGAATTAAAAATCATAATTATAATATAAATGCACAAAATATATTCTTAATCTACCTTTGTTAATATACCATACTAAATATTGCATATTTTCATTTTCTTTTATTAATTTTACAATTTTTATCATTTAATCCTTAAATTAAGTTAAATTATTCTTTGTAGATATAGATATCAAATAGTTGATCTATGATTTATTTAGTTCTTATAAGTACTATTTTCAGTTGCGTTTATTCGGTCGATACGAACACACGGTTGTTGCGTTTCGCTCGCTTATCTACGTCGCGATAATTTTTAATTAAGTTTGCCTGTCAACAATTGTTTTTCTATTCTCGACCGTCACAGTGTACGTTGCCCTTTGTACGTTGGCCGGTCGGCATATCGCCGTCACCGGGCCGCAATCGGTTTTCCCCCCTCGCTAATAAACCGCCACCCATCATTAATATCGGTAATACCGACAATCGCAAGAAAAATAAAATTATCTCGCCTACTTCGCCTACTGCACTGAACCCGGTCAAGAAATCCAAAACGTCTATTGAGACACAAAATAGCCCATCTTCTTCTCAACCCACACATATCAATTCCACCTCCACCATGGAAGCATCAGGTGAAGTGAATAAACTGCACAATGTGCCCGACAACTTTACATCCAACTACAGAGGCCCTCTTCATATCATTATCTCTTCTCATGACAATAAGAATATTGGTAATTTACATCCCGTCAAGCTCGGTAAAATGTTTACAAAAACTTTCAACGGGGTAACAAATGTCTTACCTATTGGCGCACACAGAATTAAAATAACTTTTGATTCGATAATTAACGCGAATACATGTCTCTCTTCTTCTTGGTTGGTTGAAAACGATTATGTTGCTTCCATACCTAGATCACTTATTTATAGTCTCGGTGTGATCCGTCTTGATCTGTGTGTCTCAGAGGACGATTTTTGGGAAGGATTGGAATGCTGTCATAAGGTTGTCGAATTTTGACGCATTAATATTAAGCGTGATCATGAAATTATTCCTTCTAAACTCGTTGAATTAAGATTTTTATCACCAAAACTCCCTGAAAATCTCAGTATTTTCAAAGTTATTCATGATGTTTCTCCCAGTATTCGTTCACCCGTTCAGTGTATGCACTGCCTTCGGTTTGGCCATACGCAAAAATACTGCCGCAGCAAACAACGGTGTAGTTATTGCGGTGACTTTAACCATTGCATTGATACATGTGAAAATCGCCTAACTGCATCGCCTCATTGTTTTAACTGCAAGTCTGACCACGTCGCCTCTGACAGATCTTGTCCTGAGTGGACTACACAAAAGGACATCAAAAGAATTATGGCTATCGAAAACAAATCTTATGCAGAAGCTGCCCAAATCAAACGGTCTGGATTCGTTCACAAGGCCCAAACATATGCAGATATCTCGAATTCCAGTAAAAACAGTAATAAAAATACTTTTCATGTACAAGAAGCCAGATCTCCTCTCCCTTACTCCTCATTTCCTCTTCTTTCAAATTCCCAATCCTTAACAAGGAGTAAAAAAATAAAAAGCTTTAACTCCAATAAATTTAAAACACCTCAGTATCCCACTTCCTTGCCACAGAACATTTCCTCTCCATCCCCCAACGGTTGTTTCTTCAATTTTGCTGATCACCCTACAAATAAAGATTCTGGAGCTGCCTGGATCAATTCCCTTACGGAAAAGATCACTCTTTCTCTTCTCCAAGTATCTGACGAACAATTTCACTCTCCTTCCATTTTAAAAACATTAATTGAGTCTTCACTTCTCAAATTTTTAACCTCAAATTCCGATGATGACGATACCTACTAATAATTCTCATTTTTTATTATCACCTATTCCTATTAATTCTTCATGCTATTATAAAATTCTCCAATGGAATGTAAGAAGCGTTCGCTCCCGTTCCTTGGATCTAGCCTCTCTTCTCCACTCAGAAGAGTGTTTCTTTCGCCTTAATATCTGAAACTTGGCTTCGGCCGGGTCAAAGATTCTCATTACCATTTTTTCATCTCATCCGTTCCGATCGGGTGGACGGTTATGGTGGAGTAGCCATTGCCGCCCACCAGTCTATCCAAATCAGAGAGATCTCAGTTGATGTTTCAATTAAAAATGACTTACAACGTCACCTAATTGACTTGGTTGGCATTGAGGCTTTTAACAACCAAGAAAATCCGCTTAAACTATGGTCCTTATATATTCCTCCTTCCGCTAACCCTCCGACAGCATTAATTGAAAAAATTTTTAGTCTTGTAGGACATAATACCATATTAGGTGGCGATATAAATGGCCAACATCCTGCGTGGGACGACAGATACAACCAAAATCATCGTGGTCATATCATTTATTCTTCAATTTCCAAATTTAATCTAAGCTGTCTTAATTCCGGTGTTCCCACGCGTGTCAATCGACCTCCCTTTCCCAATACCGCAGTTGACATATCGATTTCTTCCAGTACTCTATCCTGGACGCTTTCTTGGTATCCTCTCGAAGTTCCTCATGGCAGCGATCACTTTCCTGTGATAATTGAACATGGAGCTTTATCCCAACCTTCACGTCTTCCATGTGACTCAAGCACCTCTTCTTCCAGATACAATTTTTCTAAAGCCGATTGGTCTCTTTTTTCTTCTCATCTAGACTCCCTCATTGATGTTTTTGAGCTTTCTTCCTCTTCTTTAGATAATTACAATAACTTTGTTTCCATGCTAACTGGTGCTTCTCGAATTGCCATCCCATTTAAAAAAACCTCTCGTAAATTCTTCCCCTCATCTCCCATCTGGTGGAATGCTTCCTGTTCTGTAGCAGTTAAAAATCGTTCAACAGCATTCAGAAAATATAGGTCCACGAGATCCATTCATGATTTCTTTTTCTATCAAAGAATCAACGCTATGACCAAACGCGTTTTCAAAACTTCAAAAGTAAATTCTTGGCGCAATTTCTGTTCCACTCTTAACCAGTTCACCTCTCTTCACGATTTATGGTCCACTGCCAAGAAATTTAAAAATTGTGTCAACCATAAAACACCTCCCCTTAACGAGGAATGGTTCCCGTCATTTTGTGACAAGGTTTCACCTCCATACGTTCCATCTTGTCAAGAAGCATGTCCTTCTCCTCTTCCTATTCCAAACAACTTTGACCCCAGTTCACATATTCTCTCCGCTCCTTTCTGCCTTAGGGAGCTTTCTTTTGCTATTTCTTCACGTTCCTCTCTTGTTCCAGGTCTTGATGGTATATCCGTCATTACTCTGCAAAACATTTCCAAAAAAGCTCTCGATCTTTTGTTGCGTATCCTTAACGACATATGGGTTTCGGGCATTATCCCATATTCGTGGAAACAATTCCATGTTATTCCCATACCCAAACCTAACTCTTCTTCAACGGCTTTTAGACCTATTGCTTTATCGTCAGTTCTTTGTAAGGTAACTGAATACATAATATAAATTCGTCTGGACTGGTTTTTAGAAAAAAACTGTCTCGTTCCTAATAATTTATTTGGCTTCCGTCATGGTATTGGTACCATTGAGTGTTTGTCATCATTTGTTGGCTCTGTTTACCAGTCTTTCTGCAAGAAAGAATTTCTTTCTGCAGCTTTTGTTGACGTCAAAGGTGCTTTCGATTCAGTGCACATCCCTTCTCTCGTATCGTACCTTGCTTCATTACATATTCCCCACTCTCTATGTAATTTTATTTCTTCGCTCGTCTCGCAGCGTTCCCTTACTTTTTCATCGCCTTCTGGTACTACTTTTATGAGTGTAACGCATAGAGGTCTTCCTCAAGGTAGTTGCTTGAGTCCTATACTTTTTAATATTTACATGTTTCCTATCTGCCATTCCTTACTCTCACCAAACTGTCAGATGCTTTTATATGCGGATGACATAGTCTTATTTTCCTCTAATAGGTCCTTAGAGACATCCGTTAATATATTAAACGACGCCTTGAGAAGTCTTTCTGTAGCTCTTTCCACATCGTTCTTTGACGCATCACCCGAAAAAAGTAATTTTATGATATTCACTCGTAGACAAATCAGAACAATTCCACATATTGTTTTAGATAGTCAAATTATTTATCCTTCTTCTTCCATCACCTATCTAGGCTTAAAACTCGATCCTAAGCTGAGATGGGTTCCACATTTTCAGTATCTCTGTGGTACGATTTCTCGTTGGTCCAATTTCCTTCGTTCCACCTCTGGTACGAACTGGGGTTCACATCCATCCTGTCTTCTCAAAATTTTTAATTCTGTTGTTAAATCTAAGTCAGACTACGGTTCTTTCCTCTTTGCTTCTGCCTCCTTCACGCACCGTAAAAAACTCAATTCCATTATCAGCTCATGTCTTCGCACTATCATTGGTGGTGTCCATTCCTCTCCTTTAGGAGTGGAATGTTCATGCCCTCCTATCGAACTCAGAAGCCGACGCCTTGCAGGAAAATTTCTGCTTAAAAATTTGTCTACACTTAATTCTTCTCTCTACCAGACATTCGCTTCCATAAAATCTTCTTGGACTTACGCCCCTAAAACCCTTCCTATTCTTGCTTCAGTCGCTTTTTCATTCTCGCCTCTACATCCAATTATTTATCACTCCATTCTTCGACTACAACGATATGACACCCCATACCTTGCTCTTTCTTACGCTTCTGACGTTACTATTTCTCCAAATTTTCTTGGTTATGCTCCAACAGATCTGCCTCGTCTTCCACAAACATTGATTGAATCCTTGTTTAACAATTTTCTTCAATCCGATTTCCCTAATTCTCTTCCCGACTTTACTGATGGCTCACTTTCCTCTAATTCAGCCGGGATTTCGTTTTTTTCCCCTACACTCAATGTCTCTTTTGCTGACAAACTTCACGCTTTTTCCTCGTCTTTTACTGCTGAATGTTAGGCCATCATAAGTGCCTTAGAATTCATCTCCTCGTTAGAACATAATAATATTTTAATTGTAACTGACTCCCAATCTTGCCTCCTTGCTATTACTTCAAATCCATTCAATTCTTCTTTATCCCCCCTTGTCCTTCTCATTAAATCTCTAATATACCGTCTCAGTTTAGCAAACAAACATGTACAATTTTTATGGGTACCTAGCCATGTAGGTATCTCAGGAAATGAACGAGCCGACTCCCTAGCATTTTCCACTAAAGATCTTACTCATTATTCTCCTCATAAAATTCCCGCTTCAGATCTTCTTTCAATTTATCACAAACTCCTTCACAAAGCATGGGAAGCCAAATGGTCCTCCCTCCCATCCAATTTTGCCTCTTGGCATAGATCAATCTGTCCCACCATCCCTCTCAAGCCATGGTTCCTAGGCTTGGATATTCCTAAGCAATTTATTCATTCCTTTTCCCGCCTTCGCATCGAACACAGCTTACTCCCCCACCACGCATTCCATCTTTCTTTAAATTCATCCCCCTTATGCCCACTACACCAAGAGGAGGCATTCTGTGACTTCAGCCATATCGTTTTTAATTGTCCTCCTCTCTCCTCGGACAGACACCAACTTTTCTTACGCCTGTCTTCTCTAGGTTTCCCCTCTCCTAATCCATACCATATTCTCAACTCCCGTTCCCCTATCGTCATTTTTCTTATCGTTAATTTTATCCTTAATGCTGGCTTCCTAATTTAGTTCACTGTATTTATTTTTTAAGCTTATATCTGTATATATTTAGCAATTTCATTCTTTCTTTCTTTACAATTTACTAATTTACTATACTAATTTCCTAATAACTGCATTGCTGTAATGTTTTTTTTTAAACAAAAGCAAAATAAAAATAAAAAAAAAAAAAAAAAGTACTATTTCACCAAAACAATAAAAAACATTATCCATGTGATTTTCGGAAATATCCATGTTGTGAAAATCACATGTTATTTCCAAAAATCACACAGATAATAAATTTCCAATCTATGAAAGCTTCAATAAACTAATAAAATACATTTCAACCCTATCTTTTTATGTTAAAATTAAATATGTCAATTGAACAAAATATAACAAGTTAAAATGTATTTATAATAAATATTTATATATTACATTACACATACTTGAATTTTCCTAAAAAAGAATCTGATATAATAGCTCCAAATAGTGGTGAAAAATAAGCCAAAAAACAATCATGTGATAAATAATAGTGGATTCATCTTGATCAAATTGTAATATAGATGTAAGATATAATACCAAAACAGCTGGAATATAAGACACAACATATTTTTGTAATAAAATTATTTTAATAATTTTTTTTTTATAGAATTTTTACTTATATTTTATTCATATGTGTGTGTGTGTGTGTGTATGTGTGTGTGCGTGCAGGTTTTTTTTTACATACTTCACAAAATTCGTTGCAGATAATAAACCACACTGATTTTGGATACGCCTATAAAAATATAATAATTATTAGTAAATAGTTACATGCATATGCACCATAATTTTTTTGAAAAAAATCGCGATTTAAAAATTTGATTTATGTTATTTTGCTATTGGTTAATTTTGGTAATTCTAATAATAACAGAATAATAATTTGTGGTTTCACATAACATTTGTACATACTCATTTTTCTTTTATATATAAATTTAAATTATTTTTTTTTAATATATCATCAGTACATTTTTATATACTACAGTTAAAATCTGTCTTTATAATTAAAATATAAAAATTATCAGGCGTATAGTTGCGGACATAAGTACATATAATTAAAACTAATGTTAATTCAATATAAATTATAGATACAATGTACATGAACTATGAAGTGATTAACAGTATTTTTTCATAATATTAAATAATATTTATTATGTCCTTTTAAAATGCTTAATTAACCCATTATTTTAAAGCAATTATATCAATAATTATATATAATAGTGCACATTTAAATTTTAAATGTTTTAAATTTATATAATCGCAAAAATGTATCCGTGTTTTTTGGAATTGGGAGTTATGACATTAGTCCTTACCAGTTGAGTTTATATAAAATTTATCTAAATATAATATAAAATATTTTTAATTCCTTTGAAAAATATTCGTCAATATAATAATCAATGGTTTATGCCTTATTTTCTATTGTTCAATAATTCTATATAGCAAGTTTTTTGTCATAAATTGATTTTCTTTCTAGTAACTAACTAACTACCTAACTAAGGTTATTTCTTAATATATTCTACATTTTAAATACCATATATCTTTCTTATCTCGCGTTTTTCTCCGTATCTGTATTTCTCGTATTTGTTTAAAACATTAACATTCGACGACCTATAGTATAGCTAAAGAATTCATTTGACAAAAAAATCTACAAATTTATATTAAATTTAAACATTTTTAAATTTTTTTTTTAATTTGAATTTTTACAATCTGTAAATTAGTTTATAATGAGTAAAATTTATACAATAAAGGTTTATTTAAACATGAAATGTAAAATAATGGATATTTAAACAAATATATAATTCTTAAACAATTGTAAAATAATTTATTTGGATTTGTTATTTCTATATAGAAATTGACGTTAAAATGTATTGCATTATTGGATTAGTGCGCTAAGATCGATCTGATTTGGATTGGTCATTGTATAATATATGTCATATAAAAAGTCCATGTCAGTATAATGCCATAGTAATAATGTATGATTAAATATAAGGAAAAAATTGTAAAAAATTTAATATTGTGTAAACAAAATAGTCGCAGCCACAAAAAAAAAAAAAAAAAAATATATCGCAATAGTAAAAATTATAATATCGCTATATTATAATTAAATTATACATAGTATATATTATCATACTTAATAAATAAATAAATAAAATAAAGAACAAATAATTAATGAAAAATATATTATTAAAATGATATATACGTAATAATATTAATCTTGATATTTTTATTATTTAATATTCTACATATAATAAATTAGTTATGTATATTTGAAATAGCAAAATCTTTTTATTTTTCGCGTTTATAGAATTCGGATTTGCATGTAATATACTATTCAATTTAAAGACGAATAGTTTTTTTGGAATATTTTACAGCACTTATGAATTATTGCAATGCCAAAAAAGTTTAAAAATATTTAAATAGTAAAAATTATAAACGGTGATTGCCGACAATAATAATATTAATATGTTTTGTTAAGTACTTATATACTATAATATAAACATATTCACGTATAGTATTATATAGTAATGTGGTATATTTGAACTAGGTATCTGAAGTAATTGTGTTTTTTTTTTTCGATATATATATATATATATCACATAGTTGGTTCCCGAATTCATTCGAACGTACAGTTCACTTTGCACTGAAACACGTGTGCTCGAATTTTCGTATATAATAAAAAAAAATATAATCGAAGGGAAATGTGAGTTGATTCGGCTTCTTCACATCCCAAATACTATTGATTAAATTTATACTCGTGCTCATTTTAGTTACAATATTCGATGGCACGTATATTTTTATCGGCTTATATTAATTTCATATTTCATGCTAGTTCTGTGCCGGCTGTCATTACGATCGCACGTACGTTCAAACTATTGCTCCGTTATCGTAGTTATTAAATATCTCTTCTTTGCTAAGGCAAGGTAAAATCAAATTTAACTTATCTTAGCACACGTCCGTAGCCCGACGCGCAGCCGTTGGTAATTACTGCGGCTGGCTATCGCTGTTTACGTTATCGCAAGATACGCAACGACAATGACTACACTAAACACGGCATCCACAAGCAAACAAAAATAAATCTATGGATAAATCGTTAACTACTATAGGGAAAAAAACCCAATCAAGAAACACCAGTATACAGAGTGTATCCAGCGACGTTTTCAACGATTCAGCAGAAATGGCTGATGAAGACTTCGTAACACCAAAAAAAACTGCCAAACGTCATCTCTCTTCTACAAAATCCGACGGCCAAAAGGTAAATAAAAAAAAACCTATGTTTGTAACAACAAATAGATTCGCCTTACTTACCACCAACGACCAAACAGATCCTACCACCAGATCACCACAAACCCTTCCCAATACTGTAAATTGTGAAGATGCTCCAAGTAGAACAAATTTACCTCCTCCAATAATAGTCCGTGGCGTCCTCGACTTTATTGGGTTCCGAGACAAGCTTGTGAAGCTAATTGGTTCAGAAAACTTTTTCTTTAAATCATCGACTAACGATTTAAAAATACAAACAACCAAACCAGATTACTACCGTGTCATTATTCACTTCCTAAAAGAAAACGAGGCGCAATACCACACTTACCAACCACGAGAAGAAAAATCCTATCGTATTGTCATCCGTAATCTGCATCCGTCTACACCAACAGTTGACATAGGAATAGCCATTGAAGAAAAAGGGTACAAAGTACGCCAAGTGACAAATGTTAATCACAAGACAACAAAAGATAAACTACCTATATTTTTTATCGACCTTGAACCGGCAGAAATAAATAAGGAAATTTTTAACTTAACATCATTACTCCACACAAGAGTAAAAATTGAAGAACCACACAAAAAGAAAGACATTGTGCAATGTCTCAACAAACAAGAGTATGGCCACTCCAGGAAGTACTGTGCCTACCCACCGAGATGCGTTCGCTGTGGGGAACACCATCCATCAACCAGCTGCGTGAAAACCAGAGACACACCTGCCACATGTGCTCTGTGCAAAGGTGACCACCCGGCCAACTATAAAGGCTGCCAAATCTACAAACAAATCCAACAACTCCAATCATCATCAAAAAGACAAGGTACTCACTTGAGAAACACACAATATGTAAATAAATTAACTAACGCAAATTGTAAAATCACCCAGCAAACAACGCCCATAGCTAACCTCTCTTCACTACCCCCTCGTTCTTACGCTCAAGTCACAAATAACCAAAATTTGCATACACCCCCTGCAGATCAACCTAACAATCTCGCTCTAACCAACTTTATCAATGAATTTAAAGCTCTGATAAATCCACTTTTATCTCTCTTAACCACCGTCCTTGACCGCCTACTTTCCCAAAATGTCAAATAATTCATTCACCTCACAATCCCTAGTCATCTTATTATGGAATACTAACGGCCTAGCAAACCACAGAAACGAATTAATAACAACTCTAAACGAAAAAAGAATCGATCTAGCTATAATTTCAGAAACCCATTTTACCTCCAATACCAAATTCTCAATCCCCGGTTACACCATAATCCCAGCAAACCACCCAGATAACACGGCCCACGCAGGTGCAGCGATTCTCATCAAATCACCTATACAATTCACCCCCCTTCCCAGTATAAATGAAGACTTCCTTCAAGCTGCAGCTATAAATATCAAATTAAATCATGTGCCAATAACTATAGTGGCGTCATATTGCCCGCCAAAACACAAAATTACGCATACGCAATTTGAAAATTTCTTTAACTCTCTTAGTCAATACTTTATTATAGGTGGTGACTTAAACGCTAAACACCATTCACCATACAACTAACCCAAAAGGACAATCACTACTTAAAGCAGCCAACAATAAACAATTATATATCCTTGCCCCTCCCAATCCAACATACTGGCCATCATCACCAAGAAAACGTCCTGATATCCTAGACATATTCGTAACTAAGATACCGCCAAACTTAAATCACTTGGTAAAAAACTTATTAGATCCGTGTTCTGATCACTCTCCAGTCCTCTTATGCATAGATGCCTCGCCCCACCTTCAACCTAGTAATCCATCACTAATAAATGGTATAATGAATTGGGAACATTTCCGCGACATTATTAACCAAAGTATAAAATTAAACATACGTCTGAAATGCCCAAATGATATTGATGATGCAGTACTTAATCTTACCCAAATCATTCAATCAGCTGTATGGAACTCTTCCACCCAACCGAAAAAAAATAATAACCATAACCATTTATCGATCCCTGCACATGTCCGTGAACTAATATCCCAAAAGAGGCGAGCCAGAGCCCGTTGGCAACGAACAAAACTTCCATCCGACAAAAGTATTTACAATAAACTAACCTCGTCACTTAAACGTATACTACAACAGCTAAGGAACGAATCTTACAATAACTGGATCTCATCCCTAACGACAAAAGACAACTCGCTCTGGAGAGCAACACGTAACTGCTTAAAACAAAAACCTACCCAAACTGCTCTAAAAAAACCCGATGGTACATGGTGCAAATCAGATAAAGAGAAAGCTGAACTTTTTTGTTCCCATCTTTCAGAAGTCTTCAAGCCCCATCAACCAACTGACAGTAGTACCTTCACAGAAACAATTGAAAATTCTCTTAATTCAGCTCTACCACTTTATCTTGCCCCCAAACCTTTTTCACCAGATGAGGTTCTACACTTTATTAATACCTTCCCACTTAAAAAAACACCTGGAATAGATCTCATCACAGCTGAAGTAGCTCGTCAACTTCCAAATACTGCATTAATTAACTTAACCCACATTTTAAACTCAATCCTGAGGCTTTCGTATTTCCCTATTCAATGGAAGATATCGCTTATAATCCTAATTCCTAAACCTGGAAAACCTCCAGATACTCCGTCATCATATCGCCCAATAAGCCTCCTACAATTCTTCGCGAAACTGTGTGAAAAAATGATCTTAAAAAGAATATCTAAAATCATCAATGACAAACAAATCATTCCCCACACGCAATTTGGATTCCAAAATAAACATTCCACTATCCATCAAATACACCGCCTAATAGACTCAATCGCCTACTCCTTAGAAAACAAGTCATACTGCTCAGCTATTCTACTCGATGTTGCCCAAGCCTTTGATAGAGTTTGGCACCCTGGTCTCCTACACAAATTAAAAATAATTCTACCACCACCCTACTACTTATTTTTTAAGTCATATCTAGAAAATAGATTATTTGCCACCAAAGTTGGTTCTGAAATTTCAAACTTGACTCCAATCCTAGCCGGTGTTCCTCAAGGTGCCATCTCTTCCCCCATACTATTCAACATATACACAGCCGATCAACCAACCATCTCTTATACCTCGGTAGCCGACTTCGCTGACGACAAAGTCATATATATTTCAGAAAAAAATCCTCATCTGGCCAGCCAACACTTACAAAATCATTTAAATTTACTAGCAGACTGGTACTCCAAATGGAGAATAAAAATAAATAATGAAAAATCATCTCATATTACCTTCACTCTCAAAAAAAGCACTGTACCCCCAGTCTACTTAAACTATAAAGTCATTCCTTCTTCCTCTAAAGTCAAATATCTTGGTATGACACTCGATAAAAGACTTACCTGGGCCGCACATATTAAAGAAAAACGACTCATACTAAATGCCAGACGAAAAGCACTCTTTCCACTTATAGGAAAACAATCAAAAATTAACCTTAATACAAAACTGCTACTGTATAAAACCCTCCTCAAACCAATTTGGTTATACGGAATTCAACTATGGGGAGCAGCAAAAAAATCCAATATTTATAAAATTCAAACATTTCAATCAATCTCATTACGTATGATTACATGTGCTCCTCCGTATGTTTCAAACCACACCTTACATTCAGACTTAAAAATACTCACTGTTCAAGAAGAAGCCATAAATTCCTATAAACTTTTCCGTGCCCGTCTTGCAAACTACTCTAACCCTCTAATCCTTGCTCTAAACTCTGAATCCATTCCCGGAAATCCACCTAGAAGGTTAAAGCGAAACTGGAACCGCGATCTGAAATAACTCTAACTCTCTAGCCAGTAAGTGTTGCCGCTGGGTGATTACTTCGTCATGTCAACCATGCCAATATGTAATTCCTCAAACATGCTTATTGTAAAATTTTATTTATAGATTGTATGTACTAAAAAATAAAAGTTAAAAAAAAAAAAAAAAAAAAAATATATATATATCACATATTATTGCTGCGACATTTTGAAGTGAATTCATTTTTTTAAATTGTTTTATTATTGATTAAAAATAATTGCTTTTACTATTTTTACTATTTTAGAATATTAAAGAAAAAGTTATAAAAAATTGTCTAGCAAATTATATATATATTAATTTATTTATTTATTTATATTATGTTTTTAATTTATAAATTGTATTTGTAATCGTTACTGAAATACGGCATCATAAAGCATTTTAATATGCAATCCACATAATATTATTCATAAGCATGTAACAGTATAATACCGGTTAGCGAATTGTATACATAATTTTCTTAGTGACCTATTCACGAAATAATAAAGTTTCATTTTTAGATAAATTATTGATTTTAATATTGTTAATAAAAAATATATTATTATTAAAACTAATTTTTCAGTTAAAATATTTAATAGTGAACGGAATTACCCAAATATTTATATTTTAATTACAAAAATTTCACTATTAAATTGTAAAATACTTATTAAAAATAAATGTTATTGTTATGTTTTAAATACTAAGTAATGATTATAAGTATTAGAACTTGATCAATATTAAGGAATTCTCTTTAAAAATATTACGTAATAAAATTATGAATAATGATGTCAATGTTATTGCTTAACAATTTTTATGAAGTCATGAGACATTGTTAAGATGATTGATGAGTGAGAGAGAGATAGAATGGTTAAGAGGTTGAGAGAGAGGGAGTGAGAGTGCGAGAGACAGAATGAGAGAGAAAGAGCTCTTACTATAGTAAAATAAACATCAATTACTTATTTAAACTTAATTAAATTTTTTAACATTTGTATATATATAAATAAAAAACAAGTATAGAAATAATATATTATAGTAATTATGTAGATTAAATTTAACATAGGGCATTAGCTAGGTGTACACAATCATAATAATTAGAGCGCGGATTTGTATGCAACTGCATATGTATTTTGGTTTATTGTATGATATGCTAAGTGAGCACGAAATTTGTTTCTTGGCATAACGATCTAAACAATGAAATTTTTTTAGTGCATATTTTGCATATTTCGACATTTTTAATTTTTAAGAGCTTATTTAACAATTTTAATTGCATATTTCATCTTAGAGTGCATATTTTGGTGTTAATTTGATTTTTAAACATTTTTGAAGTAATTACCGTTACAAAAAAATAAATAAATATCTTTTACGAAGAAAATCTTATCGCTCTCAGATTTTGTGGGAAATGCCCGTTAATCGGTCTGGTGTGTCATATTTCATTTTATTGTGTGTAGAGTCTCGGCCCTTAGATTAATTATCTTTATTGGTGAAATAATCAAATAATATATACGAATACTCAGAAAATATCGGTTTCGGTATCAGACCAATAATATTATATCATTCTGTAAAAATATTTAGTATGAACCGTGTGTTCATGTCTATCGTAGTGCGTGTCTTCGTGTATTATATTTTTTCAAGATGCCGAAAGAAAAATCGTCTTTATCGAGTCGTCTTCGTAGTTATGTGCGTGAATTTGGTGAGAATATTTTTTCAACCGATGGTCAAGTAATACTGTGCAAATTATGTGAAGTAAAAGTTGGCCACGATAAACGATATTCAATTACACAACATATTAAAACTGAAAAGCATTTAAAATCTGTAAGTTTGAGCCAGACTAAAAAACGAAATGTTCAAAGTTTACTCACTAATACAGTATTAAATAAAGATCCATTTTGTGTAGATTTATGCAAAGCACTGGTTTCGGCAAATATTCCGCTAAAAAAACTTAACCGATACACATTTCAAATCATTTTTGGAAAAATATACTCTCAAAAAAAATACCCGATGAATCGACAATTCGTAAAAATTATTTAAATGATTGCTATATTGAAACAATGAATAAAATTCGTAATAAAGTCAAAGGAAAAAAGGTGTGGTTGTCAATTGACGAAACTACAGATATTGAAGGGCGATATGTCGCCAATGTCATCATCGGAACATTAGAAACTGATGGTCCAGGTACAACGATGTTATTAAATTCTGAAGTTTTGGACAAAGCAAATTACTCTACTATTTCAAAATATTGAAAAATCTCTAAATTTAATTGTGGCTGAAGGTATACAACATGATTCTGTACTGTTATTTTTGAGTGATGCTGCGCCGTATATGGTAAAAGCAGCCGGTGCAATCAAGGCATTTTACTCTAAGATACTCCACGTTACTTGTTTAGCTCATGAATTACATCTTACAGCTGAAGAAGTGAGAAAATGTTTTCCGAATGTGGACAAAGTTATATTAAATGTTAAAAAATTTTTTTTTAAATCTCCTTATCGCGTTGCTTTTTTTAAAAATGAAGCACCTGGTCTGCCTTTACCGCCAGAACCGATCATCATCGTTGGGGATATGGCTAAACGCTGCTATATACTGTTGTGAAAACAAGAGCAAATTCGTAGTTTTTCCAAGCAGTTAAACCAGATGATGCAATTTCTATACAAATGGCTCAAGATGTTTTAGCAGACAAATCATTGGATGCGAATTTAATAATATAAAATCTAATTTTGGATTTTTACCCGAAACAATTAAATGTCTAGAAAAATCGGGAGTTCTTTTGAATGATGCTATCACTTTGATTGAAAACACAAAAATATCTCTTCAAAATGTAACGGACAAAAGGATAAATCTGTTTATGAAAAATTAAAAAAAATTCTATCAAAAAACGAAAGCTTCGATACACTAAGTAAAATATCAAAAATTTTAAATGGAGAAAGTGAATCAATTAAACTCGGCGAAGTTTTATCCCCAAATGATATGACATTTTATAAATACGCACCAATTACTCCAACAAATGTGGAGCGGTCATTTTCGAGGTATAAAAATGTATTGACTGACAAACGTAGATCAATGTTATTTGAAAATATTGCTAAAATGATTGTCATATAGTGCAATTCAAATTTAGGTAGGTACCTAAGTAAATTTCTTTTGAGATACATTTTATATAATATTGATTCCGATTTTTTCTTATAGATTAAAACTCCAAAAAACGGCCAGAGAATCAAGATTTAAGGAATCAAGAAATTAAAAAAAAATATTTTTAGAACAAATGTAATCATTTAAATTATTGGTTATAATAATAATTATTTAAATTTTTTGGTGCATATTTTTTTTTATGCATGCATATTTAAACATTTTAGTGCATATATTAATGCATATTTAAGATTTTTTAACGCATATTTGGTAGTTTTTTAAGGTATATAAATCCGCGCTTTAATAATAATTAAAGTCTCTAGTTTGGAAAATTAGTAATCACATCGATTATCGGTTATCATGGAAACAAAAGGATATATTATAATAAATATTTTATTTAAATGTATTATATTATTATATATTATAATTATTGATTTTGGTAACTATGGCTAAATATGTAAAGAACGAACGAATTGACTATGGACAAAACATAACGCGCATCTAAAGATTCTGTATGAAGTATACTAATCTAAAATGTAATCCATAACATTTTATTTTTTTAAACCAAATGTTTAAAAAATAATAAAAGTTTAATGTAGTATTTAATAAATTAAAAATCTTATGCCTAAATAATAATAATAATTTCACAAGACATTGTATTAAAATAGATGTGTAACGTGCAGATGTGAAAGTATACTTAGTTTAATTGACATATTCCTGTCCCACTTCAACTAGAAACATGTATGAAGAAATGTAACTTAATAATTTATAAATATTTTTGTATCATTCAAAATTGAATGAATAACATAAAAAGTAAATTGTATATATTTAATTTCATCGAAAATAAAATAATTTTAATTATGAAAACTAAATAAAAACGAATATACTTAAAACTTATAATTATAATATTTCACTTAATTGTGATAGTAAATAATCTACCACTTTCTATATTAAACCAAAATATAATAGATACTTGATTTTTTAGGACAATTATTTCTAAATATGTTAAATTATATTAAAATCATCCAATATAAGAAATATTTCAACAAAATAAAGTACATCATATAAAGTTAAAAATAAACGATAAAACAAATAAGGCTTACACAAATTATGTTTATTGACAATAATTTAATTTAAAATTAAAAACATAATACATAATTTTAATGTATTCATATTATAATATTATATATATTTATGTTACTTTAAATATAAAATATCTTTTTTGTATAATTTACTTTAAAATATATTGTAGGTATATAGACATTTTATTTGTTAATCTGTTGAATTTATAATTTTATTTGAACAAAATGTAAGTACCAAATAAAAAATAAATCTCAAAAATACATCTCATTTTAACATTTTAGTAAGTGCTATTATATTAGTTTACATACATTTATTTAGGTATTTATTTAGTCTTTTAAGATATAAATTGCTATTCATTGTATTAAGTGTGTAAAAAACTACTTGTAATTTTTAAATGTATTTGTTGAAAAAATAAATAATCACATTCACTTACCATTACTTATGAAATATAAAGTTTTATGTACTTAGTAGTATTTAATATTATAAACTATACATTTTAAAAAACTTAATCACATTATAGTTTAAAGACAAAAATATATCTTTAATTTATTAAATTATTTTGTGAAATTGTTTATAAAAGAAATTTGTTTTGATATTAGGAAAATTAAATAAATATAAATTACTACAGTTTTTTTTTTTTTTTTTTGATTGTACAAAGAGCGAAAATCTAAATTAAAATAACAAAAAATTGCTACTAAGAAAAATTTATGCGTGTACTGTGTACACTTCCCTGAACAACAAGTTAAACTAATAACTATCGAGAACTGAAAACAGATGTGTATCAACAAAATATATACTTATATTGTAAATTCAAGTCAAGGCCAATCCCTAGTTAAACGCTGACGAATCTATCCCCACTTCATATACATACATCATTATATAGGAAAGTTAGAATATATCAGAATCGGAAAATAGATAACCATTTTTAATAATTTCAAATTTTGAGTAAGAATAACTTTGTTATTTTTAGAAAAAAAATTGTAAAAAATTAAAAATTGAAAACTATCATATAATTTTTCAATTAACTAGAAATCAATAATGGAATTACTTCAACATACAAAATTGTAAATATTTTATATCTTACGAAATATTTTCTCAAATTTAAAGTTCCAAATGTCACAACGATAATATTTTTAGGTTTATTATTATATAATTTTTCATTAAAATTTAATATATTTAGATTAAATGCTTAATACTTTATTAGAATTTAAAAAAGATTAATCATGACACATTCTAACTATACTTTTGAAATTTGTTAGATATTTTTAGCTACCATATTTTGTTATAATTTTTATAAGTAATAATACTGTGCGCACCGGACCTTCCCGTCAGATCGGGTTAGTGGGAGGGGGACCCGTGCACGGCGCAAGAGCGCTGACAGGCCGATCTAGATCCGTGTGTGATTAAGAACAAGGATATTAACATGAAATGAATAAGTGGACTGTATTCTGTATGTAGTATGAAACAACGAGTATTTAAAACTAATGGGAAGGGGGGAGACAAACTGAAATATGAATAATGATATTTATATATACATGAGATGCGGTGGTGACACACAATACGTGACAGCAGTGAAGGCGAAGGCTGAGAATGTGATCTTCACGGCGGCGGAGTTGAGCAAGATTGTCTGGCGGGGCGTGATCCAGCACTTGAGACGACGAAAAAAACGAAATGACAACGAAAAACGGGGAACGCGTATATTCACGGCGGCGGCTTTGTCGTTACTCGCTCGGGTAATGTGGTGAACGACGTGTGTAAACTTTTCGATAAGCACGGTGGTGCGGGTGGGGGAGATGCGTCTCAAATAGTAAATTCTAATCGGACAATTAATATTCGACGAATACGAGAACGCAATCTACCCACCCGTCAGTGTATCGAACATCCTCCCCACGTTGAAAGATGCAGGGCAACTTTCAAGATCCATGTGGTCCGCATGAGTAATGTTCAAGGTAGTTTGCTTAGCATATCAGCGACAGTTTACATTACAAATTACTAGTTATATAACAAATTAAAAAAAAAAAAAAATAACAAAATTAGGTACAAAATAAGCATGCGATGTTTATAAAGGAATATATGAGGAACGGATAGGCTAATGACTCACGGATCAATTGGCAACTTCACAAGCTTGACGACGGGACGTTTATAGACACCGTCTTGGGTACGCACAGATACCACGCGAACGATGTTATCCGATCCGGGGTGAACTTCGATGACACGACCGAGACGTCACTCGGTGGGTGGTCGGGACGGAGCTTCAACGATGACCATGTCATCGACTGCGAGATTCGTGGATGGAATGAACCACTTGTGACGATGCTGTAGTGTTGACAGATATTCACGTGACCATCTTTTCCAGTACGATTGGTGACATTGTTGGATGAGTTGCCAGCGCGTAAGCCTGTTGGCTGAGATGTCAATACTGTCGGGTTCAGGAATTGTGTGAATAGCTTGTCCGATCAAAAAATGTCCTGGCGTCAAGGCGCATAAATCATGAGGATCCGAAGAGATCGGTGTGAGTGGTCTTGAGTTCAAAATACCCTCAATGCGGGTGATTAAGGTTTGGAACTCTTCATAAAAAAGAACTTGGTTGCCGATGACATGTTTGAGGTGGAATTTGGTGCTTTTGATCCCGGCTTCCCAAATATCACCAAAATGTGGCGATGCTGGCGGATTGAAATGCCAAGTACACATTACGTGAGAGGCGATCCGATTTTGTTCTTTAGCGTCGTGGAACAATGTTTTGAGCTGACGTGCGGCGCCAATATAATTAGTGCCGCAGTCAGAATAGAAATCTGACGGAATACCACGACGAGCGACAAATCGATCCAGGGCGGCAAGAAAGGCGTCTGTGGTGAGATCAGTTACGACTTCCAAATGAACTGCCTTTACTGACATACAAACAAACAACGCTAAATAAATTTTAATTGGACGTGCATTCCTTCGTCGATGCTCCTTGACCATAAATGGCCCTCCGAAGTCCATGCCTACATGTGAAAATGGCTTATTGGATTGAACGCGACATGAAGGCAAGTCAGCCATGACAGGTTGCGGTCGGACAGCTTTATTACGGGTGAACGGGTATCGTGCTGTCCGACAGGCAGTACGGTTTCCGGAAAGGACGGTCGACCGACGACGCGTTGCGCGTCGTACAGACGCGTCTCGTCGACGCGTGCAACGCCCGTCGGGTGGCGGTGGCCGTGAGTCTGGACATCCGGAACGCGTTCAACTCGGTGGACTGGGGGGTTATCCTCGCGGCGCTGGAGCGTATGGATTTCCCGCCATACCTCCGGCGGATCCTAGGGTCGTATCTGGGCGGCAGGGTTCTGCACCTGTGCGACGACGACCAGGGAGAGCCGATCACCATGGAGATCACCTGCGGGGTACCGCAGGGCTCCGTGCTCGGTCCTCTCCTCTGGAACGTCGCGTACGACGCCGTGTTCCGTCTTCCCCTGCCCAGGGGAACGATCACGGTCGGTTACGCGGACGACACGTTGATCGTGGCGGAGGGGGACACGGTGGAAGCGGTGCAGAACCGCGCGAACGCCGCACTCGCGACGGTGGCCGAGCACATACGTGTGCTCAGCCTACGGCTGGCCGTCGACAAGACGGAGGCCGTAGCGTTTACGAGCCGTCGCGGGACGGCGGAACCCCGGTTACGGCTTGAGGGTCAGGCCGTACGACTAGGAGCGTCCCTGAAGTACCTGGGAGTGATCCTAGAGAACAAGGGGACGATGTTCGGTGCGCACTTGCGCGCCGCGTCGGCGAAAGCCGAGCGGGTGATGTCCGCCCTGTGCGGACTCATGCCGAACGTGGGCGGCCCCCGGGAAAGCCGTAGACGTCTGCTGGTGAGCGTCGTGCAATCGATCCTATGTACGGCGTTCCGACGTGGGCGCCTACGCTGGCTTATAACCCGCGGGGCGTAGAAAAGTTGGCGAAGGTCCAGCGTAGGGCGGCCATCAGGAGCGCCTGTGCGTACCGCACAGTCTCCCGTGACGCCGTGCTGGTCGTCGCGCGGTTACCCCCTATCGACCTCCTAGCGGTCGAACGCGCTTCGGCGTACGACGCGAGGAGGGCGACACCGCCGGCAGCGGAAGGACGGCCTTCGGGAACTCCAGCGACGTCGGGTGACCTGAGAGCCTTGACGACGGACGAGTGGGCGGGGAGGGTAGTGAGATGGGACGCTCCCGTCGGGAGCGGACGGGACTGGACCCGGACACTCATACCCCCCGCGCTACTCGATCGGTGGGTGAGGAGATCGCACGGTGAGATGACGTTTCATCTCACCCAGCTGTTAACGGGGCACGGTTGTTTCAACCGGTTTTTACACCGGATCGGCCGTGCTCCGGAGAGCGGGTGTTCCCACTGCGGACCACCCGACTCTTACAGCGAGGAGGATGACGACGCGTTTCACACGCTCGTTCGCTGCGAGGCGTTCGAGTGGGCCAGGAACGACCTTATACGCGTTATAGGTCGTTTCCGGCCGCGTGATCTCGTCGCCCAAAATGCTGGAGTCCCCGAAAATGGGAAGCGGTTGCTCACTTCGCTTCGACCGTGTTGGGGTCTGAAGGAGGAAGCGGAGCGGGAGAGGCAGTCCCTGCAGGGGATTGCTCCATCGCGAGGTTGGAGGAGAAGGAGGGCGGCAGCTGGTCGTCCATTAGATTAAGGAAAAATGTGAGGGGAGGAGCGGTAAGCATTCGTGCTGTTGCTCCTCCCTGTTAAAATTTGTATTGCTTTTTGAGAGGGGTGGCATGGCCGGGGATTGTCCGGTCAACCACCCCAACGGAAAATTGTTTATTTTAATTTTAAATAAACGATGGCGACCCACTGCCCTAAGCACTGCTGAACAGGCATGCAGGGCAGTGGGTGTATTGCCGATTCAAAAAAAAAAAAGCTTTATTACGGGTACAGGGTACGCAGGAAAATATGCACCGTCGAACAGCAGCGCGGCCAAATAGAATCCAAAATTTTCGGGACAGCATAGATAAAATCAGTTTGGGCCCACCATGTAGAAACGATAAATGATAATGACGAATTAACAAGTCTATAAGGTGTGCGGATCGAGGCAGCAAAATTGGATGTTTAGCATCGTAACTAATAGAGGAAAAACGAAGTCGTCCTCCAACACGAAGCACACCATGGTTATCCATGAACGGAGCCAACTGGGCAAGCGATGACGGCGTAACATTGGTCTGAGATTTCGAAGCCCTGATCAAGTCCATAAAGTAACGTTCTTGTGTATGTCGCACGACAAACAAAAACGACTTTTCTCGTTCAGCAAACGTTAATGGACCGTCGCAAACAAATTGCCGACGTAAACGTCTGTAAAAACGGAATACATATGCCAACACACGTTGCATATTGGAAAGTGATGAAAAACTCTGTATCAGGTCCAGTATCGGGAATTGCAGAGTGACAGACAACACCGCAGCCACCTTGGGTCGAGTTTCCGGTAGCTGGTCTGGACTTAAGGGAACGAACTTGGATCTTGGCCATTGGTCTTCGGACAGACGTAGAAATTCGGGTCCTTTCCAATAAACAGTGGAAGCGATGGCGAAGTTAGGCAAAAGACCGCGTGAGGCTGGATCTGCTGGGTTTTCTGTAGTTGACACGTGATTCCAGTCACAATTCGGCAACGCCTCGTGAATTTTGGCGACTCTGTTGGTAATGAAAATCTTAAAATATTTCTGTTCGGACGTTAACCACGACAATACAATTGAGGAATCGGTCCAAGCTCGAACTCGTGATATGGATAAATCTGACGACAACACTTGATATGTGTGTTGAAGTGTCCGTGCTAACAGTAAAGCGCCGCACAATTCTAAACGCGGTATGGAAAGTGATTCATCAGCTGTAGAGCCTTTCAATGGGGCAACTTTTATTTTACATGTAACGAGGTGGACCGATATAGCTCCAGTATTGTTCAAAATACGTAAATATACGATAGCTGCGTACCCTTTGATAGATGCATCTGCAAATCCTAACAATTGGATGTATTGATAGAAGGCGACATCAATATGACGTGGTATGTTTATCGAAAACACTGACGGCAATTCAAAACAAAATTGTTGCCACACGGAAAGTAGTTCCTCGGGCAGTGGATCGTCCCAATCGAGTTTATTGCACCACAGAAGTTGCATAAAACACTTTGCCCACAACAATATAGGGCCTAGAGCACCGATCGGGTCGAATAATCGAGCGATAATTGAAAGAACTTGACGCTTGGTAGACGAAAATTGTTGAATGTTAGTGTGATATGCGAAATTATCGGTCTCAGTGTCCCAATGTACGCCGAGAACTTTAACCGAATGTTCGTCCCGCGGATCAAACGATACGGAACCGATTCGGTTTTCAGGACGAACGGATTTGAGAACAGCTGTATTGTTGCTGTTCCATTTGCTTAATTCAGCGCCACTGCGAAGTAGACCAATGATGTCCTGTTTTTGAAGTAATAACTGTTCTTCCGTGTCAGCACCAAAAACAATATCGTCTACGTAAGCGCAACGCGTGAGGATACCTTTTGTTAGCGGAAAACGATGACCGTCTTGGGCGTCAAGCTCGTGTAAACACCGTATAGCGAGATAAGGTGCACACTTAAGGCCGTACGTAATGGTACATAGCTGAAATTCTTGAAGTTCGACTTCGGGAGTATCGCGCCAGAAAATGTGTTGAAATTTACGATCTTCCACATGCATTAAAATTTGTCGATACATTTTAACAATATCGGCGGTCATAACGTATTTATGCATACGACAACGAAGTAGAATGTCACGTAAGTCGGTTTGTAATTTTGGGCCGGTGCACAACACGTCGTTTAACGAACGACCGGATGACGAAACGGCAGACGCGTCGAATACAACTCGAATCTTTGACAAGTCCCCGTCAGCCTTGACTACGGCGTGATGAGGAATAAAATACCTTCCAACTTCGGGAGCTGGTACCATATGGCCTAACGTTTGATATTCCGTCATAAACGCGCGATAAGCAGCATATAATTTGGGATCCTTGTTTAGGCGGTTTTCTAGATTATAAAAACGTTTCAAAGCAGTGATTCGAGAATCACCAAGACCATAAGACGACGTACAAGTGAGTTTATCCGCAGAAGTGAATAAATCGCGAAACGGAAGCGCGACGCAGAATCGACCGAACGAATCACGCGACGTAGATTTCGAGAAATACTCTTCACACCATTGATCCTCAGTGGTTGGTGATACAGGTGCGGCGGGTTCTTCGACTGTCCAGAAACGTTGTAATTGATCGCCGATCGACTGATCGATGGCGGTGGTAAGTGCAACTAGCGGTGTTGCATTCGAGGAAGGACAGGGCCCAAAAACTATCCAACCGAGTTGGGTGTCCATGGTCGATGGAAATCCGGGATAATGTTGAACATCGGCTCGAGGACGGACTAGACTCGGAAAAATATCCGCACCAAAAAGAACATCGATTCGTGCTGGAATGTCGAAATCCTTATCAGCAAGTAAAAGATGTTGGTACCGATGACGCACGGTAGAAGGCAAGTGTGTGGACGGCATGGCTGCTGTAATTTGCGGCAAAATCACCAAGTCAACTGTTGGAAACACGTATTCTGAATCGAAATGCGACGAAAACTGACACTTGGCAACGCCTTGAACCTGAACAACAGGATTTTGTGCAAGACCCACAATTCCGGATCTGAAACGTTTTTTGGGTAGCCCCAGTCGAGCTAAGCAGTCACTTGTCATGGCCGAAATCTGAGATCCACTGTCGAGCAGTACACGAATGGCATGAGTCCGTCCCCAGACGTCCTTAATATGAACGATTGCTGTACCAAGTATAACAGTGGAATTGGTATGAGCTGCACCCGCAAACGATGTAGTATTATTGCTTAAAGACGTTAACGGAGCATCCGAACTAACTTCCACCGAAAGCGACTTAGTGGGAACAAAATGTAATAACGTATGATGATGTTTACTATCACACGAACGACAGGCATTTTTCGACGAACAGGTCTTAACCGTGTGTCTCGGGCTTAGATACGCGAAACAAAGTTTACGCGAAACGGTCATATCTCGACGTTTTTCGACAGATAATTCGTTAAATTGTGGACAACGATATATATTGTGGTCGGAGTTATCACAAATCACACAATTCCTTGAATAATATTGGCTTGACGTAGACGTAGTAAACACAGATTTCATCGGTACGGTTGATTTTCCGCGAGTGAACGGCTTTTCGCGAAAATTATCGATGCGATCGATGTTATTGAGTGGTTGAAGATTTTCCAATATCTTACATCGCTGCTGAACAAAATTTAATAATGCGTTCAAATCGGGAATTGTTGACTGACATATACTTGATTCAAATAATCGTAACGTGGTTGAATCGAGTACGCGCGATCCCATGTAAAATAACAAAAAACCGGCCAAGTCATTGACCCCGATGGATTTAATCATAGACACGTTTTCTTTGAAAATGTTGACAAATTCTATTAACGCTGATAACGATTCTTGACGTATCGGTTTAAATGCAAATAATTTGTTCAGATGTGCTGACGCCAATAAACGTTTGTTGTCAAAACGATCCGACAGTGCTTCCCACGCAACGGCGTAGTTTTTGGAAGATAACAGCACAGATTTGATGACGGATAGCGCGGAATCCGAAAGACACGATATTAGATAGTGGAATCGTTCCGCATCACCTATATTAACGTTGTCATGAACGAGAGAAACATAAATATCACGAAACGATCGCCACTGTAAAAGCGAACCGTCGAACTTGGGTAATTGAATTTTTGGTAACGGCATAGACGATTGAGTAGCAGTCATAGTGGACGACATCAATGCTCTGTCTTCATTAGCACGTTGAGACGCAGTTGATTTAATTTCGTAACACAAGGACTCCATGGATGTGACGATAGGGTCATCGATTGTACTCAATTCGGTCAGGCGATCGAGAGCAACTAGTGCCTTAACAACACAACCTTGTTCATGGCGAAATTGATCGACAAAATATTCTAATTTGGCGATACGTGAGTCTACAAAGAGAGATTTCGTAGAATCTGATTTCGCTTCTAGAATTACGGCATGTATTTCTTTAAAAAGAAACGCACATCCCCTACACCCGAGCAAGTTAGGGGGACCCCTTTCGGGGGGCTATTTTTATTAAAATTAAAAAAGGGGAATACATTTTAATAAACCCGGGAAAAAAAAAGATTCGGGACCAAATTAAGTTCCGTTAATTAGAAAGCGATATAGCGACAGAGTGAATAAAACTAAAGTATGATCGAAATAGAAAACCCAAATGCTTAATACTAATTATGTCCTTTTTTACATTTTTTTGAGCGAAAAATAATACGGAGTAAACAAATCTAAACCGCCCAAAACCAAGTGCCAACCGGGCCTTTCCCTCAAATCGGGGTTTGGGAGGGGCCCGCACAAGCAAAAGCTGACAGGGCCCATCTAATCCTGTTATTAAGAAAAAGGATATTTAAAAGAAATTATAATGGACTGTATTCTTATTTTTATAAACAACGATACTTAAAACTAATGGGGGGGGGGAACCAAAAGAAAATTTAATAATGAATTTTTTTAACAAAAAAGCGTGGGAACACAATACTACAATAAGGGGAAGAATTGGGGTCTCACGGGGGCCATTTTTACAAAATTTCTCCTTCCCCACTTGAAACGAAAAAAAAAATACAAAGAAAAAAAGGAAAACGTATTTCCCGGGGGTTTTCTTTCCCTCAATGTGGTGAACACTTGAAACTTTTTTGATAGCACGGTGCGGTGGGGTCGTCCCAAAAATAAATTTTAATCGGGCAATTAAATTCGACGAATCAGAAAGCAATCACCCACCCTCATGTATCGAAAAATCTATACCAACCTATTTAAATTTAAAAATGCATAAATAAAATTAATCAATTTTAAATTATAAATTAAAAAAAAAAAATTAAATATTATCAAATTATTTTTCCCCTTTTTTATAATCCCATTTTTTTTAAACACATTTTCAATAGATAAAAGTTTTTGATTACAATTTTCTTGCAAAAAAAGACTTATTTCTTTTTTAAACTTTTCTTTCTGGGTATAAAAATTTTTTTTTGCATAAAATTGTTTCTTTTATAAAAATTTTAATTTCAATAAAGATAGAAAAGGTTCATACTGACCATTCAAAAAAGCTTTTGGTTTTTACCACTTTTTCATAAACTACACTTTAAATTTTTTCATAAACTTTCTCAAACAAAATTTTTTTTGTCAAATTTATGCTTATTACTAAAACCAAAAAAAAAAAAAAAAAGGAAAAAATATTTTTATTTTTTTTCAACAAAACACAAAACCTCTTTCTTTACCCTTAAACTTGCCCCTTAATTCGACTTAAAATTATCCACATCACACCACAACCCATTTAAATAAAATTACATCACATATTTAAATTAAAATAACTAAACCATACATAAAACTAATAATATTGTTCAAAAAAATTTTTTTTTTTTTAAATTTTTTTTGTTTATCTTTTTTTTTTAATTTAAAGGTTGGTAGTTTGGGATTTTGGGGGGGTTTTTGGGGGGGTTTGAATTGGAAATTTTAAATTTTTTTTTTGAAAATTTTTTTTTGGGATTAAATGTTATAAAAAAGTTTAAATTTTAAAAGGGGGGGGGGAAAAGGGGTGTTGGGTTTTTTTTTGTGAAATTTTTTTTTGGTTTTTGGGGGGAAAAGGGAGAAATTTTAATGGGTAAAAAAAATTTTTTGGGGGGTTATTTTTTAGATTGTGTGTAAGATTTTGTTTTAAATATTATTAATTTTTTTGTTTTAGGGAATTTTTGGGTTTTATAATAAAATTTTAAATATTTTAATTAGAATTTTTTTTAATAAAGGAAGATGGTGAGGGGGGAGGGTTGTTAGATTGGGGAAGGGGGGAATTTGGGGGGGTTTTGATTTGAAAAGGGGTATTTTTTGGAAAAAAAGAAATAAAATTTTTTTTTTTGTATTTTTTTTTGTTTTTTTTTTAAAATAAAATATTTTTAAGGGGGGGTTATAGAGAAAAAGGAATTTTTAAAGGGGGGAAGATTTTTTTTAGGTGTTTTTTAAATTTTTTTTTAATTAAATTTTTTTTTTTTTGGGAAAGAAGGTGGAATTGAAGGGGGTGATGGTGAGTGCTTTAAATTATGAAATTTTAAGGGGGTTAGAAAAAAATAATTTAGAAATTTTTTGTAGTGATGAAAAAGGGGTTTGGTTTTTTTGGAACGGGGTTTGAAGGCAAGTTTTCAGGGTGGAATTGTTTTTTTTAAAAAGTAACCCATAAAATTGTTTGAAATTAATAATGGTTCAACGGAATAAAAGCTTTTGGGGTTAAATCCCTTCTCTCACCCGTTAAAAAAATTTTCCCCATTGAGGTTCGCTTTTTCGGGTGCCCCTTTGGTATTTTTTTTCCTTTTATGAACGTTTTTTGGTGTCAAAAATTTTTTAATGGGGGGTTTTGGGAAAAGGCCTATCGTATAAAGGGCCCGTTTTTCCAAAATAGGGGGGGGAAAATTTTGGGGGTTTAAAAAACTTTAGGGGTTGGAAAAATTTTTTGCTTTTAAACCCAAGTAGTGGGGGGGTTAAAAATTTTTAAATTTAAAAAAAAACGGGAATTAAACCCGGGGGTAGATTGGGTTTTTTTGAAAAAAGGGAGGGAAATGATTAAAAGAGAAGAAAAGATGTCGAAAATTCCCTTTTGGGTTTTAATAATTTTTTTCCCCAGGGGGAAAAGATAGGGGAAATTTTCCCCACCAACTCGATGCCCCAATTTTTCCAAAAACCTTTTCCCGGGGGAAAATAACCGTAGGCGTTTTAACCGCTAGTCAGAAAAATTTTTAAAGGGGAAGTTTTTTGGTCCCGGGGCCCCAAAATTTCGTTGTCCCAAAAAAAAACTTCGAAAACGCGGAATGACCGTTTTCGTCTTTTTTTCCTTCAAAGCCCCCAGGTTGGGGACCTTTTGTAAAAAAACCCTGCCGGGGGAAGAACCCTTTCCCCGTTTTTTTTCCCCACGCCTTTTTGGGTTGGAAAGATTTCGGTGCCCTTTTTAAGTTTTAAAAAATTCAATCGTTTTGCGGGTGCAGTCCCCTTCCCTGAAAATTGGTCGCAACGCCAATTTTTGGGGGGCCCACCCCCTTGGGGCGGGAAAGTGGATCCGAGGGCCCCCGAAAGTGATTTTCCAAGGGGGCCCCCGTTTCGCCCGGTTTTTGGGGCCCAAAAACCTTTTTTTTCGGTTGGGGGAACCCCTTTTCTCCACGCAAACGGGTCCCAGTGACTTGGGTTTTTTCCCCGCAAAAAAAAGGCCGCTCCCCAAAACCCCCTTTTTTAAAGGGCCACGGTCCAACCCCTTTTTTTCAAAGTTTTCGAACCAGCACGAACGGTTCGGGGGGTTTTTCCACTGTCCGCTACGTTTCAACAAAACCGGTTTCCTTTAAAAGGCCCCCAAATTTTTTGGGAATTTTTGGGCCCTTTTTCTTCTAATCCCCCGGGTGTATTAAAACCCCCATGATCGTCTCCACAAAACCGTTTTTGGCGTCAAAACCCGCCGCCCTGTATCCCAAAACCCAATCGGGGTTGGATTTTTTTCCCGTCATTAGTTGGTCACCGCCCCTTTTCCCCAATTTATTATTTTGGGTTTAAATCCCCGACCCAATTTGGTTTGGGTTTCCAAATTTTAAACTTTTTATAATGGAAAACCCCAAAAAGGACCCAAATTAACCCCGCTTAGGGTTTAAATAGGAAAATCAAACGTTGGCCTAGGGTAACCCCGGGGAAAGGATTTTTTTCCCCCAAAAGCTATCAACCTGGGGGGACCCAAATTTAAATTTTCGCCAAACTGCCGCCCCTTCCCCCGGGGGGGGTAAAAACATTTTTGGGCCCCCAAAAATTAAACCAAACTCTGCATTCTACTTGTTTCGTTGAAAATCTTTAGACCCCGTATTGTTTGTACCTTTTTTAACGGGGGATTAATTTCCCTTTTCTCCCGCGTCAAAAAACCCTAAAAATTTGGGGGGGCCCAATTACGTAGGCCTTAAAAGGTTCCCCCCCTAATTTTTACACTTTTTTAAAAAGGGTTTTTTTTTTAAAAAAAAAAACCAAAAAAGGGGGGGAAATTGCTTTTCTCATTTTTTCTTTATAAGCCTTTGAATTTTTGGGCCCCCCACCCCCCCCGGTTTCGAAAAGTTTAAACCCTTTTCCCCTACCGGATAAGAAAAAGGGCCCCCTGAAATCCCCTTTCCCCGTTTTTTTTTTCCAAGGGGGACACCCCCGCCGAAATCGAACCCGCCGGTAAATCCCCGTTCGCCTTTTTTTCCCCGGGTGGCCCCCCCCCGGAAATTTTAAAAATTTTTTTTTCCTTTTTTCCCCCCCCTTCCCTTTTTTTTTCCTTTGTTTCAACCATCAAATTTTTTTATTTCTTTTTAAATTTGTTTTTCCCCAATTTTAATTTTTTCCCTTTCCCTAGGGCCCCTCCCCAAACCCATTAAATCCGGTCCACAGTTTTTTAAATTTAAACTTGGGGAAAAAAAATTTTTCCCCCAAAATGTTGAAGGTCGGGATTTTTTTTTAAAATTTAAAAATTTACAAAAAATTAAAATTTTTAAATTTTTTTAAAATTTAAAAATTTATTAATTTTTAAAAATTATTAGGTTTGGGACATTTAAAATTTAAAATTTTAGAAAATATTTTAAAAAAAAAAATTTACTTTGAATTTTAAAATTTATTTTGATTTTATTAAGAAAAATTTTTTTAATTTTTTTTTTTAAATTTTTTTTTAAATTTTTTTTAAAAATAAAAAGTTTTTTTTTAAAAAATTAAATTTTTAAAAATTAATTTTTTTCTATTTTTTTTAAAATTATTAATGGGGGATTTTAAAAGGGGGGATTTTTTCCCTTTTTTTTTTTAAAGCTCCCTTATTTGGAAATTTACAATTAAATATAGTAAATTTTTTTTTCCATGTTTTAGTTTAATTTTTTTTTAAGGTCAAATACCCCCCAAAATTTTCTGTAGCAATTTTTTGTATTTAAAATTTAGATTTTCCCTTTTTGCAATCAAAAAAAAAAAAAAAATTAAAAATTTTTTTTTTAAATTTTCCAATATCAAAAAAAAATTTTTTTATAAACAATTTCCAAAAAATTTTTAATAAATTAAAAAAAATTTTTTGTCTTTAAAAACTAAATGGAAAATTTTTTTAAAAGTATAATTTAAAATATTAAATACTAAAATACTAAAACTTTATATTTCAAAAAATGGTAATTTTAATGGATTTTTTATTTTTCCAAAATACATTTAAAAAACAATGTTTTAACCCTTAATACAATGAATAAAATTTATACTTAAAGACAAAATAAATACCAAATAAATGTATGTAAAAAAAAATTTAAACACTTACTAAATGTTAAAATAGAGGATTTTTAATTTTTTTTTTATTTTGGTACTTACTTTTTTTCAATAAAATTTAAAAATTAACAATTAACAAATAAAATGTCTATATCCAAATAATTTTAAAAAAAATTATCAAAAAAGATTTTTTTAATTTTTAAAGAAACATAAATATATATAATATTTTAAATAATACATTAAAATTTATGTATTTTTTTTTAATTTTAAATTAAATTTTTGTCAATAAACAAATTTTTTTAAAAGCCTTATTTGTTTTACTTTTATTTTTAACTTTAAAAAGTACTTTTTTTTGTTAAAATTTTTCTTATAGGATTTTTTTAAATATAATTTAAAAATTTAAAATAATTGTCCTAAAAAATCAAGTCCAATTATTTTTTTGGTTAATAAAAAAGGGTAGTTTATTTACATACAATTAAGTGAAATTTTAAAATTAATTTTAAGAAATTCTTTTTATTAGTTTTCAAAATTAAAATTTTTTTATTTCGAAAAAAAATTATACATTTCTTTATTTTTCTTTAAATTTTTTGAAGAACAAAAATTTATAAAAAAATTAAGTTCATTTCTTCATACACGTTTTCTAGTTGAAGTGGGACGGAAATTAAATTAAACGATATACTTTCACTCGCACTTACACTCTTTTTTAAAAAAATGTCTTTGAAATTATTTTTAATTTGGTATAAGATTTTTATTTTTTTTAAATCTACATTAAACTTTATTTTTTTTTAAAACTTTGGGGTTTAAAAAAATAAAATGTTTTGGTTACTTTTAGTTTAGTATACCATACGGATTTTTAGAGCCTTTTATTTTTTGTCCATAGTCAATTCGTTCTTCTTTACATTTTTACCTAGTTTCCCAAAATCAAAAACTAAATTATAATATATATACATTTAAATAAAATATTTATTAAATATATCCTTTTTTTTTTCCATGAAAAACCGATAATCGATGTGTTTAAATTTTTTTCCAAACTAGAGACTTTAATTATTATTAAAGCGGGGTTTTATATACCAAAAAAAATTCCAAATTCGTTAAAAAAATCTTAAATACATTAAATATGCCAAAATTTTTTAAAATGCAGCAAAAAAAAAAATATGCACCAAAAAATTACATTTTTTTCATAAAATTAAAATAAATTATTTTTTATAATAATTAATTTAAAGATTCATTTGTTCAAAAAATATTTTTTTTTAATTTTTTGTTTCCCTTTAAAATTTGTTCCTGGCCTTTTTTTTGGCGTTTTAATCTATAAGAAAAAATGGGGAATCAATAATTTAAAAAATGTATCTCAAAAAAAATTTACTTGTACCTACCTAAATTGAATTGCACTATATACAATCTTTTAGCAATTTTCAAAAAACATTGACTACTTTTTTCATCAAAACATTTTTTTACCTCGAAAAAAGACCGCTCCACATTTTTTGAGTAATTGGGGCGTATTTAAAAATGCTATCATTTTGGGGATAAAAATTCGCCGAGTTTTAAATTGAACACTTCTCCTTTAAAATTTTTTGGGGATTTTATTAGTGTACGAAGCTTTCGTTTTTTGATAGAATTTTTTTTAATTTTTCAAAACAGTTTATCCTTTTTCCGTTACATTTTTGAAGAGAATTTTTTTTTTTCAATCAAAGTATAGCATCATTTTAAAAAAACTCCCCATTTTTTTTAGACATTTTAATTGTTTCGGGGAAAATCCAAAAATTGATTTTATATAATTAAACGCATCCAATGATTTGTCCGCTAAAAAAACTTGGCCATTTTAAGAAATTGCTCTCGGGTTTAACTGCTTTCAATACTAAAGAATTTGCTCTATGTTTTCACAAAATTAAAGCGGTTTTTGCCCTTCCCCCAAAGATGAGACCCGTTCGGGGGTAAAGGCAGACCATTTTTTCATTTTTTAAAAAAACAACCGATAAGGGGAAATTTAAAAAAAAATTTTTAACATTTAATTAACTTTTTTCCCCATTCGAAAACATTTTCTCACTTCTTCACTGTAAAAGAATTCATGAGCTAAAAAAGTAAGTGAGTACTTTGAGAAAAAGCCTTTGATTGCCCGGGTGCTTTACCATATACAGGCAGCTCACTCAAAAAAAAAAGTACAGAATCATTTTTTATACCTTCACCAAATAATTTTTGAATTTTTCAAAAAGTTTTGAAATATAGAGTAATTTTCTTTGTCCAAAACTCAGAATTTAAATAACATCGTTGTACCCGGGCCATCATTTCTAAGTTCCAGATGACATTGGCGACAAACGCCCTTTTATCGTATTTCGCAATTTACAACCACACCTTTTTCCTTTGACTTTTTACAAATTTTTTTTCATTTTTTCAATAAGCAATCATTTAAATAATTTTTACGAAATTTGGGAAATTATCAATTTTTTGAGAATATTTTTCCAAAAATGATTTGAAATGGTACGTTAATTTTTTTGCGGGAAAATTTTCCCAAACCAGTGCTTTGCATAAAACTACACAAAATGGATCTTATTAATACTGATTATATAAATTTTAAAATTTTTTTTTTACCCCGGCTCAAAATTACAGATTTTAAAGCTTTTTTGTTTTAATATTTTTTAATTGAAATCGTTTACGTGGGCCCAAATTACTTCCATAATTTGCAATATTTACTTGCCACGGTTAAAAAATATTCTCACCAAATTCACGCACATAATTTCGAAACGACTTGAAAAAAAATTTTTTTTTTCGGGCATCTTGAAAAAATATAAAAACAAGACACCACTACACAACAAGAACACCCGGTTTATACTAAATATTTTACAGAAGAAATAATATATTTGGTCGAACCGAAAACCCATATTTTTTAGTATTCGTAAATATTTTTTGATTTTTCACCGAAAAGATAATTAATCTAAGGGCCGAGACTCTACACACAAAAAAAAATATGAAAACCCCAACCGATTAACGGGCATTTTCCCAAAAAAATCTGAGAGCGAAAATTTTCTTTGAAAAGAATTTTTTTTTTTTTTTGTAAAAAGTAATTACTTTAAAAAAGTTTAAAAAACAATAAAACCAAAAAATCACCAAGATAAATAGCAATTAAAATATAATGTATTTTTAAAAAATACAAAAAAAAAAATGTTTTTTTCAATTATTTTCTTTTTCAAATTTTCAAAAATTTTTAAAAATTAAAAAAAACAAAAAAGTCAGTTTTTAAAAAAAAAAATAGCGTTTGTCAAATACAACGTAAGCGTAATACACAGCAAAATTCCGAAAATTATTACTCCGTCGTGTCGTTTTGTATGGAAAAAAGTTTTGTTTTTAAGTAAAAAAATTTTACATTCCTAAAAAAAATTTTCAAAAAATTTTATTTAAAAAAAAAGGACGTGGGAAAAAGGGCGAAACACTAAACTTTTACGATATTTTTAAATGGAATTTATAATAGTTTTTCTGCGTACACTATAACTCGATAACAAATACGGTACATTACCGTCATTCATAATCGCTCTTTTCAAATGCGTTCTTTTTTGTAGTGTATTTATTTTTTTTAAAGTAACGGTCGAACGACCGGACTTTTGAGTGGAGCTCGCATCTTAGATGGAAACACAGACGAATAAAGAAAGGGTGCAGTCGAACGAAAATTCGACGGGAACGGCGATTGAGTTTTTTTTGAGCACGCCGCGTTTTCGAAATACAAAGGTCACGCGAATTTCAAAACGATATTTTTTTACACCTAATATGGTTTCCTTATGA
>JAFHKX010000014.1:1475138-1646038 GCA_019022885.1 Schlechtendalia chinensis
GAATTTAGATTTCCATGTGGTGATTGCTCTAAAATTTTCACCAGAAGAGATAATTTAATCCGACATGTTCAGAAAAAGCACGGTGAGTAAATATTTAATTTAGCTTTCGATCGAAAATATTTTAAAATAATAATATAATACTCGGAAAAATAATTCTAGTTCATAACAATTTAAAATCTAGGGTATTAGTAATTTCTAACTAATATACAGCTAATAATCATATACAAATTTAATAAATATTATTTTATTAGATCTGAAAAAGTATAGTCCGGTGTTTGATTTGGTCATGGGTAGTAACGAAGATCAAGCGACAAGTAAATATTTGTTTTCTTTTAAATTAAGATATTTAAAATAATTATAATATATTACGATAGGTTCGTTACCGAGCGCCGTAGTATCGAGTTCGTCGCCGTTAATGAATAATCGAGCATCCACTGTGGCTAAATGCACGGGAGGTAAACGCGTTAATACTTCTCCTAAAGTAAAACGTAAACAGCCTAGGCTGAATTTAGCGAATAGTTCAGGCTGTATTGAAATAGATTCTTCTTTCAACCGAACAGCAGTTTGGTTTTATCGAAGAAATACGGAGAATATAGCCGAGTATAATACATTTTTGCGTTTGATAAAGTCAGAACTATACGCTAAACTCAGTGATTGCGTAAGTCTTCATCCTATAAAATATAATTTGAAATTAGAGGGTACATACAATATACCTAACATGGAACTGACTCTTGAGAATAGAGCGTTTAAAACGTCGGCAAGAGAGCTTTTCTGTGTTAGCGATATTGAGAAGTTGCTTGATGAGGATTTCTCATTACTTTTGGCGGAAGAAGACGTGTATACGGGGAAAAGGTAGCGGGTTTACCTTATCGTGTATTGATGGTCTGTTGCTCGGAGTATACAAGTATACTCCGTTAGGCGGATGCTCGTTTATTCCGCTTCCGAACAGTATAGCAATGAAAAAGGCGGTGATAAATCCAATTAACACGGACGAAAAATGTTTTAAGTGGGCGATTCTTACAAAACATGTAACGGGTTTAAATATAAACCGCGTAGGAGAAAATTATTTTTCTCACGAAGATAAATATAATTTTGATGGATTGAAATTCCCAACACCGTTAGATGAAATATATATTTTTGAAAAAAATAATCCTCATGTTTCAATTAATGTATATGGTTTGAAAAAAAAATTTTATCCGTCAAAAAAAAAATGTGATTATATAGTTTTTCCTTTGAAAGTTGTAAGTGAAGAAAAATCGGAACATTTTGACTTACTATATATCAAAGATAATGAAAAATCGCACTTTACATATATTTCGAATTTTTCTCGTCTGGTTCGTAAGCAAAAAACTCAGCATGAGGAACACATATTTATTTGTAAAAGATGTTTTACAAGTTTTGATAATCGACCGAAAAAATTTAAATTGTGCGGACAAGCTGCTCTCGACGAACACAGACGTATTTGTGGGTCTCACAAACCTATATTACCTGTAATGCCAAAAGAGGAGGAAACACTCGATTTCATAGGATGGGGTAAAACAGAACGTCATCCAATAGTGATATATGCCGATTTCGAGGCATTACTAAATAATTGTTTAGAGAAGAAAGGTGCAAACACTCAAGTTTTGCAAATCCATAATTCTATGAGTTATGGATATGTAGTAAAGCCATCGGATGATGTACCGATCGAATTTTTGGAAAAATTAAATATACCTTTAAAACCTGTTATTTTCCGCGGGTCAGAGAAAAAAAAAGAAGTGGCGAAATGTTTTGTGGAGTCGATAGTTGATGTAGCGCGGAGAGTGGAAAATTTATTAAAAATCAGTAAGCCTATTAATATGTCAGATGAAGAAAAAGAAGAGCACACGGTAAAGACAGGGTGTGATTTATGTAAAACTCAGTTTTCGATTAAAAATCATAAAGTCGCCGATCACAACCATTTAACTGGGCAATTTCGTCAAACTTTATGCAACAATTGTAATATAAAACTGAGGAAACCAAATTTCATACCATGTTTATTGCATAATTTATCAAATTATGATGCTCACTTTATCGTGCGTGAGCTCGGATACGACGAAAATACAATTTCTATTATTCCAAACAGTGAAGAGAAATTTATTTCATTTTCAAAATATGTAACACCGGCCTTCACTATTCGGTTTATTGATACATTTCGATTTATGGCAAGCAGTTTGTCAACATTAGCCTCAAACCTTATCACCACTGATTTTTGTAAATTCCGCGAAACAGCCAAAGTTTTCAAGGTTGAAGATATGCCGCTCGTTACACGAAAGGGAGTATATCCGTATGACTATACGGATTGTTGGGCTAAGCTGGAGGAAAATTGTTTACCATCGAAAATATCATTTAATAGTGTACTGACAGGGATGGAGATTTCAGAAGAAGACTACAGGCATGCGGAAAAAGTTTGGGAGCACTTTGGCTGTAATACTTTAGGAGAATATTCGGATTTGTATCTTAAAATAGATGTTCTTCTACTAGCCGATGTATTTGAAAATTTCCGCGACTTATGCTTGAAGACTTATAATCTGGATCCGGTATATTATTATACGGCACCCGGATTTAGTTTCGATTGCATGCTGAAATATACGTCGATCAAGCTTGAACTTTAACTGATTATGATATGGTGCTTATGTTAGAAAAAGGTATAATACATAATTTATTTTATTATAAAATACGTGTTTAATTAATTATATATTATAGGAATACGTGGTGGGCTAACGCAAGCAAGTATGCGATATGCAAAAGCGAATAACAAAAATATGCCTGATTATGACAAAATCAAACCGAATTCATATTTAATATATCAAGATTGTAAGTATATATATATATATATATATATATATATATATATATATATATATATTTCTATTTATGAAAAATAAAATTTTTAATATTTTCAGGTAATAATTTGTATGGGTGGGCGATGTCTCAACCCATGCCTTACGGTGGTTTCAAGTGGGTTAAACCTTCACTCGACGGTTTGAGCGACATGAGTGAAAAATCTTCTATCGGCCGTGTGTATGAAGTAGATATATCGTATCCGCAACATCTACACGATAACCACAATGATTTACCGTTTCTCCCGTGCAACGGTATACCACCCGGTTCAAAAGTAAAAAAACTCATAGCTACATTCGAACATAAAAACCGCTATATTATACACTACCAGAGTTTGAAACAGGCTATTGCTAATGGATTAATAGTTGAAAAAGTAAATATTATTTTAAATATTATTATAACATTATTATTATTATTTATATTATTTAATGTAGGTACATAGAGTATTGGAATTTGAGCAGTCTCCGTGGCTTTCCAAATATATATCCCTCAATACAGATATGAGAAAAAACGCAAAGAATGATTTCGAAAAAGATTTTTTCAAACTTATGAACAATGCTGTATTTGGTATGTTATTATTATTATTGTTATTATTATTATTATTATTATTATTATTATTATTATTATTATTATTATTATTATTATTTAAAGGAAAAACAATGGAATGCGTACGTAAACGTATAAAAATGGAGCTAACATCATCTGCAGCCAGATTTCAAAAACTTATAAATAAGCCTACATTTAAATACGCCACATCATATAAAGAAAATTTGTCTATTGTATCTCTAGAAAATAAAATTATTCAATTTGATAAACCTATATATATTGGATTCGCGGTATTAGACGTTTCGAAAACACTAATGTATGATTATCATTATAATGTAATGAAACGTTATTATAATGACTCGATTACCTTAATGTATACGGATACAGGTATAATATTATTTGTGTTATTTAAGCATTTAAAAATAATTATTTTTATTCATGTAGATTCACTAGTATACTACGTAGAGACGGATGATTTTTACGCTGACTTGATAAAGTGTCCGAATTTGCTAAATCGCATGGACACTTCGAATCTGCCTCGAGATCATCCATGCTATACCGTTAAGAGAAAAAAAATTCCCGGCCTTTTTTCAGATGAGACTGACGGGAAGATCATGACGGAATTTATTGCTTTACGTGCAAAATCTTATGCCTATAACATCGAGGGAAAAGAACAAATCAAGGCAAAAGGCATCAGAGGATATGTGGTCAAAAAATACATGACGTTGGAAGATCATAAAAAATGTTTATTCGGTGACGATAACTATGATAAATATACTAATAATGTTTCCATTAGATCATATAAACATCAAATTATGACTATAAAAATAAAAAAGTTGACTTACAACAGTCATGATGACAAACGGTTTATACTCGATGACCAAATACATACGCTGGCATATGGACACTATAAGATTAAGTGAGTTAAACTGAAAATACGGGATTTTAAAATCTATTTTACTTATCTGAATTTTTCTATATGTTTCAGTGAAATAATGGCCGACGCTAATAATGAACTCGAGACACGATAAATATTTTCTTTAAACATTTCTCTATTTTATAAAAATAATTTTCTGATATGCTTTGTATATATTTATATATATTTGTATGTTTTTTTTTTTTTTTTGTTTTAAATTATATATATTAGTCATGTTTTATACATCTATACTTGATAGTATACACTTGATATATACATATATATTTGTAAACTGATTTTGATTAAGAATTGTAAAATAAAAACATATATTCGTTAATTATGAAATTAATTTTTATTGAGAAAATAAAATACATACAATTTAAATATTATTTATAAACCATTTTCTTAATGCAAAAACTTTATAAAATGTACAATGTTTTGGGTTCAAATTCATATGGAAAATACAACAAGGTAAACTATCTTCAATGCATAATTGATCCAGTCGTGGACATCCGAGTTGTTGCCCGTAAACTCTCTAAACATTAACGACTTTAACGTACGATTAAATCGTTCGACAATACACGCTTTTGTAGTACTATAAGTCGAATATTTCTTAATGTTATATTTATCCATTAACGTGTTAAATGCTTTGTTGTAAAATTCTTTACCATTATCGAGTTGTAATAACTTCGGTGAGCGATTAATTAATATTTTAGACATTGCATTGGCGACTTCGGTACCTGTTTTAGATTTAAGCGGTATAGCCCACGCGAATTTTGTAAAACAATCGATTACACATAGTATATACTTGAATCCTTTATTTTGTTTTGAATACGGTATCATTTCAACCAAGTCGGCTTGCCATAAATCGTTTTTACCATACACATTGACCCTTCGTCTAACATAATTTTTTCTTGACGGTTTATGCAGTTCAAACGCAATTTCACGTTTAGACATTGGGTATTCGTTTTATTAAACAGGCTTCCAATAGTTCTTCGAAAATCGATAAAATTTCATTGGATACACCTGTATTACCTGCCGCTTGTGATGATAGTAAAAGTCGTAATCTATCGACTAGTTCGTTTGGATCGTCCCAATACACTAAGTTATGTTTCTGCAGTTTTACAGAAAGCCCACTCCCCGATAATGGAAACAACTTTACAATGACACCTGTATATTTATCACCACACTTTTTAATCTTTTTAGCGTCTTGTGTCAAATGTGCAGAGGTCTGATTAAGTATCTGTTTATATGTTTTCAAGTCATTTTCAGTGTATACTGTCGGATGTTTATAAAACAACAAACGAACGAGACCGGGTGTTAATGGGTAAACTATGTCTTTGATAATTAATTTGTTTTGAAAGAAATTGATTTTTTCATTGCCTAGAGTAATAATCCCGTTAGAATAATTTAATTTTGGACCGTAAGTTTTATCTAAATCATAAGATTGAAACCAATTGATTATTCTTTGCCGATATTTATCATCGCTTGTGTTTTCTTCATCAAGTAAACTTTCAATAGGTTCTGTTTCTTCAATATTATTTTTATCTATATTCTGTGGTGGTAGTGGTGGTGATGGAGGGGGCGGTGGTGATACTATAAATTTTATTTTATATAGTGATATTTTATTTAGTGGATCGATTATTGGTTTAAACGTTTTTGATACTAATTGTTGAACATTAGTTTCACCGGTTTTCAAAAGGTTATATTTTCGTTTAATACAATCTTTCGCCTTAACTAGCTCGTTTAATATACTTTCCTCGTCCATGATTACGTGTTAAATGCGAATTATATACATAAATCACCGTCTTATATAACAACATACGTGTCAAAACCGAATCGATAACGTCCGTTGTCACGTTCACTGTCTTTACAAATTACGACAAATGAAAACCGATCCCGATTCCAGCATGTTGTGCAAAAAAGTTTAAATTCTGAAAAATTCATATCAGCGGAACAGTGTTCGTTATACACGTGTTTTAAATTTCTCTCGTCTTGTTTAAATAATATAATTAAATTAGCATTATCACGTATTAACTGCTTGGGTACTTTCGAATAACTCTGAGCCAAATAAAATATATCAACTTTATTGTGTCTTCCACGTGAAAAATAATCTCTAATGACACCTTGGTGTTCACCGATTACGTCATCCATGACAAACACAGAATTAGGTAAAACCTCTTCAGGACGAATAACATTTTCGTTTTCAAAAAATGTAAATATATTAACGTCGTCAATTTCGTCAATAATTTGTTTCAGTAACTGATATTTCGGTTGTTCCAACGTTTTGGCATATATGTAAACGTTTTCGAATCGTAATCCGTTTTCATCAACTAGCAGAAAATATATTAAATTTGTTTTTCCACAACCAGAACTGCCCAATATTAAAGACCGTACAGTGTTTGGAAACAGCGGTCCGTGTCTTGATTTCGCAGTTTCCGGTGTATCGATGTTATAAACTGAGAGTTTTTGCTCCTGTTCGATGAACCGCATTTTAATATAAATAGAGTGATACTGTTATAAAGTGAATCACACGATAGCCTGCTTTCGAAAGAATAACACAAATAAAGGCTCGAGTGTTGTGAACTCTCTTATAAACCATCTGCCAGTGGAATTACATTTACCAGGCTACAGGTATGTAAATCATTAACTCACGATAAGTCGATATATAACATATAATATTGTTCTAGATTTTGTGGTCCGGGTACTAAATTACGTGAAAGGTTGGCACGCGGTGAACGTGGAATAAACAATTTGGACGAATTAGCTCGAGAACATGATATAGCTTATGAAAATAGTAATACGTTAGCCGATAGACATAACGCAGACAAAATTTTAGAAAATCAAGCTTGGGAGGTATTTAAGTCGAAGAATTCGGATCTTAAGGAAAAAGCTGCCTCTTGGCTGGTGACTACGGCTATGAAGGCTAAACGCAAGATGGGTGCCGGATGTGGTTTTAAATGTGTGGTCAATGCTGCTAAAAACGCGATAAAAAATAAAATTGGTGAAAAAAATATAATGAAATTAACGAAAGTGTGTGTTGCGGCAGCTAAAAAATCATGTAAAAATAAGAAAACTAAAACTCCCAGAGTAATACCAATACCTAAAAAGGGTGGAGTATTACCGTTAATACCGATATTCGCGGGCTTGTCTGCGCTAGGTGCACTTACGGGTGGTATCGCTAACGTAGTTAAAACCGCAAATGATATGAAATCTAATAGAAATACACCCATTCATTTGGGTAAAGGTTTATATCTATCACCGTATAAAGGGGAATCGTATAAAATTGAAAAAGGTAATGGTTTGTATCTAACGCCGTATAGAGGAGATGGAATAAAAAAGAAAACCAGAAAAACGAAAAAAATCTCAAAAAACTAATTTCTACGTTACCCAATAGAGCGTTATACGATTATGAGATTATAAAGTATGCACGTATGCTGAAAATACCTCATTTCATCGGAGTATTTTCAAGAGACAGGTTACCTACCCGTCCTAAACATAACGAATCGGCAGTGATTAACTTGGATATTGAAGATAGTACGGGCACTCATTGGGTAGCGTATAAAAAAATCGAAAATCAAATAGAGTATTATGACAGTTTCGGAAACTTGGTTCCACCACTAGAATTACAAAAATATTTTGACGGATGCGATATAAAATATAATTACGAAAACCAACAAAAATATAATACGACAAACTGTGGGCACTTGTGTTTGAAATTTTTATCATGTATACGATAACATTAAATGGGAATTCATCGAATTTGTCCTGTGATTTTTTTCCACCTATAGAAGTCAGTAAAGACGCAAAGATGAGTCTTCTAAGTTTACAAACAAATAATTCTATTCCTAACATAAACGATAAATGTAATAAAATAGGGATTGTCCATAAGGATTCGATACAGAATATAGTAAAAGATGTGTTTACATTACCTACAGGTTCGTATGAGTTAAATGAATTGGAAACGGTAATTAAACAAATTTTATCAGACAAAGAGATTACATTTGAGTTGAAAGCAAACAATAACACGTTAAAATGTGAAATGAAATGTAGTGATATTGTGGATTTTTCTATTGATAATAGTATTGGCCCATTGCTAGGCTTTACAACTGATAAAAAATATGAGGCTAACATGAAATATCAATCGGACTCATTGGTTAATATGAGCAAAATAAACTGTATATATATTGAATCAAACATGGTTGTGGGCTCATTCAACAACGGGATACAGTGTCATATATTACACGAATTTTATCCAAACGTTCCACCCGGTTATAAAATTATAGAAATTCCTAAACATTTAGTTTCGTACTCACTTAAATGCACGACAATTAATCAAATTAGCTTAACTTTGAAAGACCAAGACGGACAATTGATCGATTTGCGAGGAGAACCTATTTCAGTACGGATATTAATTCAGGATAACATTAACGATGGGTATACAATTTTATAATATAAAAAGAGTTGTAAACAAAAAATCCATCAGTAATGCTAAAAGCGTCAATACGATAACACGTGTAAAAAAAAGAATACACTCAAAAGTCATTAAGAAATTAACTAAAAACAATTTAAATTTTCTCCGTTCAATAAAAGCTCTATAACAATGGATGACGGTTATTTAAACGTGACGGGCGACTATATTGACGATTGTCGGATAACTCAAATCGAGTATCATTCATTTTTACCGTATTCAACATCGGCATTGTTCAATAACGATGAAATATGTATTGCATTACATAACGCTGAATCATATACTCTCCCATGTGAAAGTTATATCTATATCGAAGGAACAATTGACAAACCTGAAGGTTTGGATGAAAACGTTCGTTTCATAAACAACGGTTTAACATTTCTTTTTTCCGAAATGAAATACGAGATAAATGGTGTTCAAATTCAAAAACTTGTTAACCCCGGTATAACTTCGACATTAAAAGGTTATTGTTCGTAACACTGATATTATCGCACGTTGTAACTCTGCTTGGGATTGTGACTTTGATAATATAAATCATGATTTTGTAGAATCAAATACGTTTAACGGTTGTATTAACCTTAAAGACTTGTTTGGATTTTGTGAAGATTATAAGCGTATATTAATTAATTGTAATCAACAACTTACTATGAACAGATCATCGTTAGACATTAATGCTATTAAATTATTCAAACCCGATAATGCCTTGGATACAAATGCATCGAAACTGAAAGATGTTAAATTAAATGTTACTAAAATATTATGGAGAATGCCCATGGTCAAAGTCAGCGGTAGAGAAAAAATTACACTTTTAAAAGTCATAAACAGTCATAAACCTGTTACGTGCGCATTTAGAACATGGGAACTGTGCGAATACCCGATTTTACCACAAAATACTACGCACTCGTGGAAAGTAAAAACATCAAGCAAATTAGAAAAACCACGTTATGCCATAATAGGGTTTCAAACTAATAGGAAAAATAGTAATAATAATCCGATATCGTTTTTCGACCACTGCACAATTAAAAATTTAAAAGTATATTTAAATTCCGACGTGTTTCCCTATGTAGATTTTCAATGTGATTTCACAATGAATAAAATTGCTACATTATACAGAGCTTATACAGAGTTTCAAAAATCATACTATGGTAATGATAATGTTACACCTTTATTGAACAGAACCAATTTCAAAAAATACGCTCCAATCATAGTTGTTGATATGAGTAGACAAAACGACAACGTCAAGACATCCACCGTAGACCTAAGGATTGAATTTGAGGCAAACGAAAAGTTTGCAGATGCAACATCAGCATATTGTTTAATTATACATGACCAAATTATAACTTACAATCCCTTCAACGGGGAAGTAAGAATTTTGTAAATTATTATTGTATAACTTAATGTTAAGAAATAATAAAAAATTAATATTTTTTTTTCTTTATAAAATTTGTGTTTTTATTTTTTATACATATAAAATAGTAATAATATATTATACATAATTATTTGAATTCCATAAATAATTCACGTGCTGTTTTACAACGAATCGGGTAGTCTCCAGTACGATGTTTTTTTGGAGTTGGTGAGGTCGATCCATGGTATAAATCGAATCTTGACGGCCCGTCGTTTTCGTCGGTCGCCTAAAAAATAATCAATTTATTAATATTTATTTATCATATAAAAATCAAATATATATTTACCATATTTAAATAGTCTGGTTGTAGTGATGGTGATGGTGAAATAAGTAATTTGGTTTCATCATTATCATCAGGAGACTAAAAAGAAAAATAACATTATGTATTATTTACATTTGCTACAGTTATATTTATAATTACGTCAGATATAAAACTGTCTTGCTTATAATAGCTTGAAATATCTTCAAAATATGTTGATGGGGGTGAAAAAACTGTAGGTCCGTCGTTTTCGTCACATAGCTAGAGAAAAATGAATAAATTTTATATTTTTATTTATATGTTCATTTGATATATATTACCTTAGAAACTTTGGACTCCTCCATACGTTTAAACAATCGTACAGATAATTGTTCGGTCGCAAGCAATTTGATTTGATTGATAAAACTTGTTTGATTCGGGGAAACAAATACTGCGACATCTTCATCGGGTATATTTTTAATATACGACATCATTTCTTTAATATTGGACACTTCTTTGAAGTCTCTATCGGCTAGCATTTTTACTACTTGTTCAAATTGAATCATTAGATTTGGTCTAACGATTATAGTTTTTCTTAAGACAGACTCGAAGATTGCACGTTCTAAATTTTGCAGTGAAAATAAATCTACTCGATTGAGTAATACACGATGTCCTTCGTATACTCGTGAGTTTAAAACCATTTTCAAACACATTTTCACCACGGTAGTTCATTTTTGAGAGTGTAATAAATTTATCGTTCAAGAAAATACTTTCTTTACTTTTTAGCGGTGGATCGAGAATGAAAGATAGAATATTTCCCATGAGTGTATATATTCGTTTTAAAAAATCTGGATATAAACTTATATGACGCGATGGTGTTACAATATGAATCTTAACACCGAAATTATCAGTCGGATCGAATCCAATGAGCAAAAACTTACGTCCGGCAAAGTCAATGTTAAATGATGTAGTTTCAAGTAGATTTGTTAGCGACGATGGTTGAACGTATTTATATATTTTCTTCTCGTTGATCGTTGCGTTTGCTTCCATTAAATCAGCCATATTATAATAAACACTTTAAAAAAAAGTATTAATACTTTAAAAAAAAAATTAACCACTTTTAACTGAGGACGTACAAATTCGGTTCTTTATGCTAGGACTGCTAGAGCACTACTGATTATAGTGTGGTTTCTGAAATATGCTCATATAGGATTTTTAAATATTACATAAGAGGGAGGACACTTATTGACAAAACTCATGCAGGTCTGTACTGGTCTCGACAGGTTTACAAGGTCGAGTATATTGTTAAATACGTTGTGTTTAATGTATATACATATATGTATAGTAAACGAAGGGGTGCAGACGTTGCACACGGGTCAATTATTATTCATACATGTTTTTTTTACAAAATGTTAGTAAAATAAAGGACAATGGTTTACCGTAAGAACACATTTTTTTTGTATTGTATGTGTGTGAAAGGGTAATATTCAGGGTCGGCGGCGGCGGGGGTCAGCGGCGGCGGCGGCGGCGGGGGTCAGCGGTGGTGGCGGGGTCGGCGGGGGTCAGCGGCGGCGGCGGGGTCGGCGTCGGCGGCGCGGAGGAGGAGGAGGTTTTAGAACCGGTGGCGGCGGCAGGGAGGAGGAGGAGATTTCGAAACCGGCATTTCTATCCTACTGACATCCCATCATGATAAAGTTTATTTTTGTAAACGATGCTTCACAAGCTTTGATAACCGCCCGAAAAAATTTAAATTGCATGGTCAAGCTGCCCTCGAAGAGCATACGAAAATTTGCGGAGCTCATAAACCCATACAACCCGTTTTACCGGAAGAAGGAGAAACACTTCAATTTGAGGCATGGTCGAAAGCACAAAAACATCCAATAGTGATTTACGCAGATTTTGAAGCTCTTCTTATAAAATGCACAGAAAATAAAGGTGAAAATACTCAAGTTATTCATAAACATAATCCAATGAGCTATGGATTTTTGGTCAAACCTTCGGACGATATACTAAACGAGTTGTTAGAGAAATTCAATATACCACTAGAACCAATAATTTTTCGAGGGTCGGAGTCAAAAACTGAAGTGGCAAAATCTTTCGTTGAAACGATTGTTGATGTGATGCGCAGAATTGATAAATTATTAAACACAAATATACCCATTATTATGTCGGACGAAGAAAAAAGACACCACATAACGAAGAAAGAATGTAATCTATGTAAAATTAAGTTTTCCGAAAAAAATCATAAAGTCGCGGATCATCAACATTTAACCGGCCAATTTAGACAAACATTGTGTAATAATTGTAATATGAAACTAAATAAAACAAATTTCGTACCGTGTTTTATACACAACTTATCACATTATGACGCTCACTTCATCGTACGCGAGCTCGGATACGATGAAAATACCATTTCGGTTATTCCTAACAGTGAAGAGAAATTTATTTCATTTTCGAAATATGTAACCTCAACCTTCGCTGTAAGGTTTATCGATACGTATCGTTTTTTGGCGTCAAGTTTATCAACATTGGCAACGAATCTTATTACCAAAGATTTTTCTAAGTTTCGTGAAACAGCCAAAGTTTTTAACTCAATGGATTTATCACTCGTTACACGAAAAGGTATATATCCATACGAGTATACGGATAGTTGGGATAGTCTGGAAGAAATGTTTGCCGCCAAAAGGTGCCTTTTATAGTACGTTGACAGAGACAGAGATTTCCGAAGACGACTACAAGCACGCGGAGAAAGTCTGGAACCACTTTCGATGCAAGACTTTAGGAGAATATTCGGATTTATATCTCAAAGTGGACGTTTTGTTGCTGGCCGATATTTTTGAAAATTTTCGTGACCTATGTTTAAACACATACAATCTAGATCCGGCATATTATTATACGGCACCCGGGTTTAATTTCGATTGTATGCTTAAACATACAAAGATTAATTGGAACTCCTCACAGATTATGATATAGTGCTTATGTTGGAAAAAGGTAATATTATTTAATTTCCTATAGAACTTATATCTAATTAACTAACTTATAGGTATTCGAGGCGGCTTAACACAGGCAAGTATGCGATACGCGAAAGCGAATAACCCAAAAATGACCGATTACGATAACACTAAACCAAATTCGTATTTGATATACCAAGATTGTAAGTATAAATAATTTATTTTATCAAAAAAAAAAAAAAAATTAAAAAAAAAAAAAAATATTTTAATTTAACTTATTTTCAGGCAATAACTTATACGGATGGGCCATGTCGCAGTACATGCCCTCTAGCGGTTTTAAGTGGACTGAACCGTCACTCGATGGTATAGACACGTTAACCGATACATCATCTGTAGGCCGTATATACGAGGTAGATATTTCATATCCACGACACCTTCACGACAAACACACCGATTTACCATTCCTCCCGTATAACGGGATACCACCCAGATCAAAAATTCAAAAACTAATGGCAACGTTAGAGAAGAAGGAACGATATGTCGTACATTACCGAAATTTAAAACAGGCTATTGCTAATGGGCTAAAAGTTGAAAAAGTAAATTTCATTTTAAACAATGTTATAGCATTATTAATAATTTTATTATATATTTTAGGTGCATCGAGTATTAGAGTTTAATCAGTCGCCATGGCTTTCCGAATATATTTCACTCAACACCGAAATGAGAAAAAATGCAAAAAACGATTTTGAAAAAGATCTTTTCAAGTTAATGAACAATGCAGTATTTGGTATGTTATTATTATTATTTCGGTATAATTAATATTAATATTTTAGATAATATATCATTTTTAGGAAAAACTATGGAAAATGTACGAAAACGTATGATAATGGAATTAGTTTCTTCAGATACCAGGCTGCAGAAATTGATTAATAAACCAGCTTTCAAATACGCAACGTCATACAATGAAAACTTATCCGTTGTAGCTATGGATAATAAGATTATTAAATTTGATAAACCAATTTATATTGGTTTTGCGGTGTTAGACGTTTCGAAAACGTTGATGTATGATTACCACTACAATGTAATGAAACATCATTATAACGACTTAATTACATTAATGTATACAGATACAGGTACATCATGTTATTTGTTTATTTGTTTTATTATTTTATTATTTTATTTATTTATTTTAGATTCGCTGGTATATTATATACAGACAGAAGACTTTTATAAGGATCTACAAGAAAATTCAAGCTTGCTAAATCGCATGGACACCTCAAATCTCCCCCGAGATCATCCGTGTTTTATTCCGGATCGTAAAAAGATACCGAGACTTTTTTCAGATGAGACGGGTGTAAAGATTATGTCAGAGTTTATCGCGTTAAGAGCAAAATCGTATGCATATAATATTGAAGGAAAAGAGCAGATTAAGGCTAAAGGCATCAGACGCCATGTAATTAAAAACCATATGACCTTGGAAAATCACAAGAAGTGTAAATTCGGTGACCAGGAATATAACAAATATACAAATAATGTCTCCATCAGGTCATTCAAACACCACATTATGACCATCGAAACAAAAAAATTATCTTATAATAGTCATGACGATAAACGTTATGTTCTAGAAGATCAAATACACACTTTAGCTCATGGACACTATAAAATTAAGTGAGTTTACTAAACATATATATTAAAACTATTTAACTAACTATTATTTTATGTTACAGTAAATTAATGACCGAGATAGAATCCGACGAACTTGCTGGTTATTAGTTGTAAATAATTGTATATTATAAATGTATAAATATAATTTTTTTTCTATTTCATAGTACAATTTTGTAAATATTCTGTACTTTTGTATATTTTTGTAAATATTATTAAATAAAAACATAATTTTTAAAGATAAAACATTTTTTTTTTTATTCATAAAACATTTAACAAAAACAAGGAAATGTCCCTCAATTCACTAATTACAACCGACAAGGCGTGATAAAAAACCATAATTTAGATATGCCGAGAAACAGCATATTATAATGAAAGATTAATTGTATATGTTATCTCATACGACCATTATATAAATATATATTATCGATTATCGAATCAATACAAAATTATCTTATCGAGATTTGTGCAGAGCGCTCGTTGGCCGGCGACAATCGCCCGTCATAACTATACGATCAAAATACAAAAATTCGGTATACTCGGTAATAGTACGGCCACCTGGGCGATACGAATAATCGCCCGACCTGTGAGCGACTGCCGAACAAACTGAATAATATTTACTGTGTTTTCGTGATGCGTGTACATTTCATTTATTATTTTATTTATTCAATATTATTTTATTAATAGTGTCCCTGTGTATCTTATTATTATAATATTATTTTCAAAAATTCATAATTTTTAATCGCCTCTGATTAACATGCATATACATATACATATATATACATATGTATATATATATATATATATATATATTTATATAATGGTCGTATGAGATAACATATACAATTAATCTTTCATTATAATATGCTGTTTCTCGGCATATCTAAATTATGGTTTTTTATCACGCCTTGTCGGTTGTAATTAGTGAATTGAGGGACATTTCCTTGTTTTTGTTAAATGTTTTATGAATAAAAAAAAATGTTTTATCTTTAAAAATTATGTTTTTATTTAATAATATTTACAAAAATATACAAAAGTACAGAATATTTACAAAATTGTACTATGAAATAGAAAAAAAATTATATTTATACATTTATAATATACAATTATTTACAACTAATAATCAGCAAGTTCGTCGGATTCTATCTCGGTCATTAATTTACTGTAACATAAAATAATAGTTAGTTAAATAGTTTTAATATATATGTTTAGTAAACTCACTTAATTTTATAGTGTCCATGAGCTAAAGTGTGTATTTGATCTTCTAGAACATAACGTTTATCGTCATGACTATTATAAGATAATTTTTTTGTTTCGATGGTCATAATGTGGTGTTTGAATGACCTGATGGAGACATTATTTGTATATTTGTTATATTCCTGGTCACCGAATTTACACTTCTTGTGATTTTCCAAGGTCATATGGTTTTTAATTACATGGCGTCTGATGCCTTTAGCCTTAATCTGCTCTTTTCCTTCAATATTATATGCATACGATTTTGCTCTTAACGCGATAAACTCTGACATAATCTTTACACCCGTCTCATCTGAAAAAAGTCTCGGTATCTTTTTACGATCCGGAATAAAACACGGATGATCTCGGGGAGATTTGAGGTGTCCATGCGATTTAGCAAGCTTGAATTTTCTTGTAGATCCTTATAAAAGTCTTCTGTCTGTATATAATATACCAGCGAATCTAAAATAAATAAATAAAATAATAAAATAATAAAACAAATAAACAAATAACATGATGTACCTGTATCTGTATACATTAATGTAATTAAGTCGTTATAATGATGTTTCATTACATTGTAGTGGTAATCATACATCAACGTTTTCGAAACGTCTAACACCGCAAAACCAATATAAATTGGTTTATCAAATTTAATAATCTTATTATCCATAGCTACAACGGATAAGTTTTCATTGTATGACGTTGCGTATTTGAAAGCTGGTTTATTAATCAATTTCTGCAGCCTGGTATCTGAAGAAACTAATTCCATTATCATACGTTTTCGTACATTTTCCATAGTTTTTCCTAAAAATGATATATTATCTAAAATATTAATATTAATTATACCGAAATAATAATAATAACATACCAAATACTGCATTGTTCATTAACTTGAAAAGATCTTTTTCAAAATCGTTTTTTGCATTTTTTCTCATTTCGGTGTTGAGTGAAATATATTCGGAAAGCCATGGCGACTGATTAAACTCTAATACTCGATGCACCTAAAATATATAATAAAATTATTAATAATGCTATAACATTGTTTAAAATGAAATTTACTTTTTCAACTTTTAGCCCATTAGCAATAGCCTGTTTTAAATTTCGGTAATGTACGACATATCGTTCCTTCTTCTCTAACGTTGCCATTAGTTTTTGAATTTTTGATCTGGGTGGTATCCCGTTATACGGGAGGAATGGTAAATCGGTGTGTTTGTCGTGAAGGTGTCGTGGATATGAAATATCTACCTCGTATATACGGCCTACAGATGATGTATCGGTTAACGTGTCTATACCATCGAGTGACGGTTCAGTCCACTTAAAACCGCTAGAGGGCATGTACTGCGACATGGCCCATCCGTATAAGTTATTGCCTGAAAATAAGTTAAATTAAAATATTTTTTTTTTTTTAATTTTTTTTTTTTTTTGATAAAATAAATTATTTATACTTATAATCTTGGTATATCAAATACGAATTTGGTTTAGTGTTATCGTAATCGGTCATTTTTGGGTTATTCGCTTTCGCGTATCGCATACTTGCCTGTGTTAAGCCGCCTCGAATACCTATAAGTTAGTTAATTAGATATAAGTTCTATAGGAAATTAAATAATATTACCTTTTTCCAACATAAGCACTATATCATAATCTGTGAGGAGTTCCAATTAATCTTTGTATGTTTAAGCATACAATCGAAATTAAACCCGGGTGCCGTATAATAATATGCCGGATCTAGATTGTATGTGTTTAAACATAGGTCACGAAAATTTTCAAAAATATCGGCCAGCAACAAAACGTCCACTTTGAGATATAAATCCGAATATTCTCCTAAAGTCTTGCATCGAAAGTGGTTCCAGACTTTCTCCGCGTGCTTGTAGTCGTCTTCGGAAATCTCTGTCTCTGTCAACGTACTATAAAAGGCACCTTTTGGCGGCAAACATTTCTTCCAGACTATCCCAACTATCCGTATACTCGTATGGATATATACCTTTTCGTGTAACGAGTGATAAATCCATTGAGTTAAAAACTTTGGCTGTTTCACGAAACTTAGAAAAATCTTTGGTAATAAGATTCGTTGCCAATGTTGATAAACTTGACGCCAAAAAACGATACGTATCGATAAACCTTACAGCGAAGGTTGAGGTTACATATTTCGAAAATGAAATAAATTTCTCTTCACTGTTAGGAATAACCGAAATGGTATTTTCATCGTATCCGAGCTCGCGTACGATGAAGTGAGCGTCATAATGTGATAAGTTGTGTATAAAACACGGTACGAAATTTGTTTTATTTAGTTTCATATTACAATTATTACACAATGTTTGTCTAAATTGGCCGGTTAAATGTTGATGATCCGCGACTTTATGATTTTTTTCGGAAAACTTAATTTTACATAGATTACATTCTTTCTTCGTTATGTGGTGTCTTTTTTCTTCGTCCGACATAATAATGGGTATATTTGTGTTTAATAATTTATCAATTCTGCGCATCACATCAACAATCGTTTCAACGAAAGATTTTGCCACTTCAGTTTTTGACTCCGACCCTCGAAAAATTATTGGTTCTAGTGGTATATTGAATTTCTCTAACAACTCGTTTAGTATATCGTCCGAAGGTTTGACCAAAAATCCATAGCTCATTGGATTATGTTTATGAATAACTTGAGTATTTTCACCTTTATTTTCTGTGCATTTTATAAGAAGAGCTTCAAAATCTGCGTAAATCACTATTGGATGTTTTTGTGCTTTCGACCATGCCTCAAATTGAAGTGTTTCTCCTTCTTCCGGTAAAACGGGTTGTATGGGTTTATGAGCTCCGCAAATTTTCGTATGCTCTTCGAGGGCAGCTTGACCATGCAATTTAAATTTTTTCGGGCGGTTATCAAAGCTTGTGAAGCATCGTTTACAAAAATAAACTTTATCATGATGGGATGTCTTTTGACTTCGTACGAGTCTTGAGAAATTCGAAATGTATGTATTATGTGTGTTTTTCTTGTCGTCAATTAAAAGTAAATCGAAATGATGTTTTTTCTCCTCGTCGACAACTTTGAGCGGGTATAATGTATTTTTTACAGTATTATTTTGTTTCTCTTTCTTCAGACCATACACGTTCACTGAAACGTTTGGATTATTTTTTTCGAATATTTTTATTTCATGAATAGGTGTCGGAAAAGTTAATCCGGAAAAATCATATTTGCTTTCATGCATTGAATAATTTTCACTTATACGGTTTTTATTTATTCCTGTAACATGTTGTGCTAGTATTGCCCACTTAAAACAGTGTTGATCGTTGTTCTGTGGGTTTATAACTGCTTTCCAGTTTCAAGTTGTATTTAATAGGACGCACAATTGTGCTTTTATGTAATATTTTAATTAAATTGTTCTTTATGGAGTTGAAAAATGCGCGATAACTATATAAATTGTTGATATTCTTTGCATAGTACCAGACGACTTTACGATGATGTGATGATGCGATTTCTATAAAACCCGGTGTTTTTACCAATTCCATTTGAGCCTTTTTTAATTTAATTGCACAAGCAGAATTCTCGTTTTCCCGTTTACGTGAATTGAAAATATCTATAATATAACGATGAAAAAAAATTAATTTAATATAAAGATATAGTATAGTATAGTAACGAAGACATTAAATCGGTATATAATGTTTATACTAAAAAATAATGTTAAATATAATAAACGTTGATTTAATTAAATAGACATTTATACAATCTTACCGTTATAACTATGATTTTTTTCGGTTAGCATCATATGTTTGAAAATATTACTATTGTTGTCGACCGACGAAATTTTTGGTTTTTGAATTATTTGTAGATACCTCCAAATCTGTGTTTTGTTGTTTTACTGGTAAATTAACATTATTATCTGTTAAAATAAATAATAAATATGTATAATGATTAACATACAAATAATAATTAAGATACTTACTATGAATTTTTTTCGTATGATTGGTTAGGTGTTCCTTGCGTGTAAACACTTTCAAACATACATTGCATGACAATTTGTTGTCGTTGTGAGCTTTAGTGTGTTTTACTAAATTACGTTTGACTGTGAATACTTTATTACACACGGTGCAAGAAAACATTTTTTCAGAATGTTATGATAGAAAGTTGTAATAATTATAAATGTAATAAACATATTAATGCACACGCGAGAACAAAACGATGAGACCCAAACGAGTAGATTAATTAAAGAGAGAGCATAATTTAATGCGAGCATAAAATGACTGTACTGTATGGAAGACGATACTGACAATTGGACAAAGCCGGTTCAGCATATACAATTACTAACAAAACATATTATGCAGGTCTCGTCCGGTTGCTACAGGTCTCGATAACCCTATCGTATGACTCATTCTATGAGAATGTAGTGTATATATTATTATTTAACGATCTACATAATAAAGGAATTTTTCACTATATTATATATATAAGTCATTAAATTTTTATTTTAAATTGATATATTTATGTAAATTAGTGAAATTCTTATAATATGTGTGTGAAAGTGAAATCAATTTCCATAATATATCGATAGACAGCTATGAATAATATTTTTAGGTGAAGATACAGTTTGTCATATAGTACTAATAATAATCCAATATATAATAATTATACGTATTATGTGTAGTAATTATATTGATTAAAATAATATATATGGGCTAAATTAATTGTGTGATTTGAAAGACGACTTAAAGAGTTTACAAACTGGTATAGTACCAGGGGTGAATGTGAATTTGGTTGTTTTCAAGAATATATTCTACACATTCGATAACTATATACTTTCTATATTATAAAGGACACACCTGTTATACATTTGTCGATAAATATTATGCGGGTCTGTACAGATTTGTACAACCCTAACGTATGACTCATATTATAAGAATGTAGTTCATGAACACTACTTTATTTGTACGAGAGGGAGTGGAATATGTTATTATTTATCGATGTATATGACAAAGGATTTTTTTTACTAATATATTAATAAGTCATTAAAAGTTTTAAGAAACGAACATATTTATGTGAATTAGTAAATCCTCTACAATATATTGGTAAAACAGATATTACATTGTATGAATAATGTTTTTATTTAGGCGAAAATAGAGTGTGTAATATAATACTATTAATAATGAGATATTTTAAAATCATTATTATAATATATATTATGTGCGTGAAACGCTTACGATCATACGTGTATGTACATGTGATAAAATACAGTGGGAGTCTAAGAATGAATAAGGTTTGATTGTTATCAATCGTAATCAACCGCGATCAATCGTAATCAACCGCGAATCATACTTAATCAATCCGAATCAAACTTAATCAATCGAGATCAATCGTAATCAATCGCGAATCAGGCTTAATCAACCGCGTATAATCATTAGATATTAATGGGGGGGGGGGTGATATAGAGGTATGTAAGGGTTAAATACAGCGATGAAAGAGTATTGAGGTACCAGGGTTGTATAAGCGCCTGCTGCAGTGTTGGCGGGCGGCCGTGTTATAGGTATAGCTCCCGCAACGATGGTTTGGGCGGCCGTGTTAAAGGTATAGCTTCCGCTACAGTTTTGCGGGAGCTATGGGTTTCCCTATGATCCAGAATTCCCCTTTTTACCCTACTTCGGTGATGTCCTCGTTGACACCACGAAAAACGACCACCAATTCACGGTCTTGGGAGAGTTGGTGGGTGGAGTATTGCAACTCCTTCGCGTCGAGATGCTTGGTGATATGGCGGAAGCTTTCCACCGTTTCAGGGTAGACCCTCACCGCGCTGGACGTGTTTACGGCGCGCCGGATCGGTACGTCGTGCCCTATGAAGGCCCTACTGATTTTCGGCCAGTTTGTGGATTTGCCTAGCAAGATAGGCGGGGGGCATTTCTCCTTTTTAGTGAAGGCCATCGAGTCATCGCTGTCAGATTCAGCGGAGGAGTCGCTAAATATATTCGGAGACTACGATCGGATTTTATTCGAAAATTGTGGGGAAGATGTAGACGGGTCAAAGACGACAAAGACACGCAAAGTAATGTCGTGCAATAGTTTATTTTAAATTAAACCAACATTTGTTCAAATTAAATATTTCATTCAATATTAGACGTCAATTACTAATTGTATATCACTGGAAATATAGAAAAATCAATGATTTTCGACAACTTAGTTGCCTTTCATCCCGAAACGGTGGTTGCGTGCAAATTTGATGAAATACTTTATAGTAGTATAATTAAAAAAATTTTAAAAACGGGTAAAAATTCTGTGAAGTGTTTTTGTCGTGCAATCGTATGTTTTTAAGAAAACAGACTTCCGTTAGAATAGTATAATTCCCTGACTTTTTAACATATTAGAAATGTTGCGCAAACGCTTGATTCTTTTACATGCGCTTGGCGTTGTACGAGTGAAAATCAGTCAAATCACGATTTCATAGTATAATTGAAAATAATTAAAATTCTATTGACATTACTTTTCCTGTCTTTGTCGTGCAATAGTTTATTTTTCAGTTAACAAAAATTTCTATAAATTGAATATTTCATTCAATATTACACGTCAATTACTAATTGTATATAACTGGAAATTGAGAATCAACTATGTGTTTCCGATTTATATTCATATGCATATTTTTCCCAGTTCATCGTATCGATGTTAAGTAAACATAGAATAAGTTTCAGGATGTTCTGAAACCAATTACTACATTACTTTTAATGCATATAAACCAAACTCTAATTTTCATTGTTAAAGAAGCCAATATTACACTAAAAGTACTTTTTTACATATACTATCTAAATAGTTAACATTAAAATGAAAAGTTTATATATTAATAATTAAGTGTTGTAAATATAATATGTTGTTAGTTGTAGGTTATAGAAAATTAAAACTGTAACTATTAGGGTTTTATGTATGTTGATAATTGATAATAGATATTAAATAAATAAAATGAATTAATCAAATTTGAAAATAACATTAAATTATTATCAATTATCAAGTAATAAATATTAATGAATAATTCTAAAATAACTATTATTGACTATTTTTATTCTTTTTTGCTTAAAGTTAATAATTCATATTATAATAACAGAAGCAATGAACATAATGTTATTTAAACAAAAACAACACTAAACAAAGTTTTTTGCTAATATTAATGTTTGCTGCATCATTTCGGAAAATCATTAAATGATATACATTCAACATTGATATCGATCATGAGATTTTTAATTTGATACTGAGATTAAATACCAGCAAATAAAACCTAACTTATTTGTTTAAGTACCTATTAATAGTGTAATGAACAAAATAAATAACGTTAATCATTATACTTATTTTTATCTTAATCAGAGTTCATTTTATTGTACCTACCTAAATTTAATTGAGCACTCACAAATCAAAAATAATAAAACCATAGGTCTTTTAATAATTTTTTCTTTATAATTTATGTGAATACGAAATCTTGATGTACGTTTTTAAACCTCTTTATTAGAGATAAAATTTTAATTATCTAAAAATTACATAAAAATTTAAAAAAAAAATACCCTAAAAACTTCTAAAAGTGAACAAAAATATCCTCATAAATAAATGAAAGTAATTTTATTTAAAAATAATTATTACACACACATATATATATATATATATACAAAAATGCCGTTCAGAACCTGCGTAATTGGTAACAGTTATCACACAATTTTTTAAAGGCATAGAACCACTAAAAATTACTGGTTTATGAAAATACTCTACAGGAACTTGTTCACTACTATTATAACAGTCTTCCTGATAATATAGTTAAACACTTATAAATTTAGATAAAACCCAAATAAAACGTTTAAACATTACAATATACTTACTATCCAAAGGCAGCTAACTATAATGGCGTTAATTCTTAAAGATTTCTCAATGAACACAATAGGAACAACAGCATAATCAATTTTTCTTCAATAACTTGGTGTAATAACTGCTGTACCGCCCATTGCTATAATTTTACTCTTTAGGGATGACAACTGATCAGAATCCAAACCATATAATAATATAACTAATCCTGTAAATTATTTAACTACAATTATATAATAGCTGTATTACAATTAAATTGGTGAATAATGTATACCTTCTAATATAAAATCAAATCTATTGTCTTCGATAGACATAGTATCTTCAGTTGTACAAGATGACATTTGACTTTGGATGTCATTGGAATTAGTGTTTTCTGAAAATAAAATAAAATAATATTTTTATTCTATTGATAAAATACACAGGTAAATATTTATTTGATTAATTGTACTGTAAAACCTATACATAGTATTATGTCTTGTTATTATAATGAGTAGAGATAGGATTTTGATATCTTTTCCATTTTTTTCTTCTCTAAATGCTACACAATCTTAACCAAGCTACAAATTTAATTCATTTTATAACGATTTCGAATATGTTATTTTTATTTTGCATTTTTAAAGTCTTGTTTACAAATATTACATTATTTTTGTGCATTTAAACTGATTTTATTTAGTTTAATCTTATTTTTATTACTAATAAAGTAAAATAAGAAAAATTATAATTTTCTCTTATTTCAAATTTGAATTTATCTGGAACTCGATTACCTACTCCACTGATATTGAAAAAGGATAAGATTAAGTATTGACACAAAAATAGAAAAAGTTTTAATAGCGAATATCAAACGTATGTGATACATTGTGTATAATACCAAACAAATTTAATTCATATCTTACATTAAAAATTTTAAAAATGCCTAAAATTAAGTCTATTGTACGGAACCGATTATGCAGTTTTGTGAGGGAATTTGGTGCAAATATCTATTCAACAGACGGTATTTCTGACTACTGACTAGTGATTAACAGACAGTGCTTTACTCTAAATTGTGCAATATTGTAACAGTTGTTTTTGAATGAAATTCAATATTCAACAACATTTTAGTCAAGGTCAAGTATACATGTGGAACTAAAAGAAAACGGAATGAAGTGAAACAAAATAATCAAGTACTATTGAATAATTTACCAAATAATAGTGATTAATTGTCATTTAATTTACAGTTGAATGAAACTTTATTAGCAGCTAATATGCCACTTGCTAAATTAAATAACACAAAATTTAGATAGTTTTTAGAGAAAATATAAAATTTGAAATTCCAAGAGTTTACACTACATACAAATTATATTGAAAAATTCTGTCTTAATACAGTACAAAGTGGTAGACACTACGTTGGTGATAAAAAAATTTGGGTAAGTGTAGATGAAATGACTGACATTGAAGGCCGTATATTTAGTAAATATTGTTATCGTTTCCTGCTGAAAATGCAAGGAAATCACTTTTGCTGCATTCAGATGTTTTAGAGAAAACAAATCAATTAACCATTGCAAAAGTGTTCGATAAAGCTATGTTTATGTTTTAGCAGATATAATAGATTCAAAGTTTTAAGAAGTAGTTTTACTATTCTAGAAGATGAAAAGACAATAAGTAGAAATGGTACTAGAAGATCTAACTCCAAATGATATGATTCATTTTAAATATGCTCTTATTACATCATTGGATGTAACAAACGTTAACAAAGTTATTTTGCATGTAAAAACATATTACCAGACCGCCACCGCCACCTCCTTTTTGAAAATCTTAAAAATCATCTAATTGTGCAATGCAATAAAATGTATACAATACAAGTGAGAAAATATCCATCATATATCTAATATATATTTTACAATCAATTATTTTAATTTATAATCTTATAGATTTTTATAATAATGAGGTTTCCGATTTATATTCATATGCATATTTTTCCCAGTTCATCATATCGGTGTTAAGTAAACATAGAATAAGTTTCAGGATGTTCTGAAACCAATTATTACATTACTTTTAATGCATATAAACCAAACTCTAATTTTCATTGTTAAAGAAGCCAATATTACACTAAAAGTACTTTTTTACATATACTATCTAAATAGTTAACATTAAAATGAAAATTTTATATATTAATAATTAAGTGTTGTACATATAATATGTTGTTAGTTGTAGGTTATAGAAAATTAAAACTGTAACTATTAGGGTTTTATGTATGTTGATAATTGATAATAGATATTAAATAAATAAAATGAATTAATCAAATTTGAAAATAACATTAAATATTATCAATTATCAAGTAATAAATATTAATGAATAATTCTAAAATAACTATTATTGACTATTTTTATTCTTTTTTGTTTAAAGTTAATAATTCATATTATAATAACAGAAGCAATGAACATAATGTTATTTAAACAAAAACAACACTAAACAAAGTTTTTTGCTAATATTAATGTTTGCTGCATCATTTCGGAAAATCATTAAATGATATACATTCAACATTGATATCGATCATGAGATTTTTAATTTGATATTGAGATTAAATACCAGCAAATAAAACCTAATTTATTTGTTTAAGTACCTATTAATAGTGTAATGAACAAAATAAATAACGTTAATCATCATACTTATTTTTATCTTAATCAGAGTTCATTTTATTGTGCCTACCTAAATTTAATTGAGCACTCACAAATCAAAAATAATAAAACCATAGGTCTTTTAATAATTTTTTCTTTATAATTTATGTGAATACGAAATCATGATGTACGTTGACTACGGATCTCCTCTTTACTTCCCAATAAAACCACCAACAATCATATTTTTTCATATTTATTATTGTGTTTTTCCACAGAATTGTTAGTCCAATATATTTAAGAACATGTTTGGTTGAAGCAATATCCATACCAGAAAATAATTCACCCGTATATACTATGGCGATGCGGAATATTGTGCTGAGTGTTTCAAATTTAAATCATGAAGAAGAAGTATATATCATTTCATTATACAATTTTTTTTTTTGTGATTTTGTTATTTCTATAATTTTCAGAAAAGAATAAAAGAAAAAATTGAATACATAGGTGGAATTTTTTCTCATCATTTGCGAGACACTACTACTCATTTAATGGTGGGAAAAGTAGGATCTCATAAATATGCTGTAAGTGAAATAAAATATATGATGTCTTATTTGCTCGAATTAGAAATATGATGTGTTTAGAAAGCTATTGAAATGGGAATAATCATTCATCATAATATTACTATGTTTATGTTTAATTATTGATTTTTCAATAATTAAAAATGCTTGTATTAATGCCATAAGTATTTTTTTTCATTGTGCAATAATGGATGGAATAGTTTTTCATGAAATTGCTTCTAAAGTTGGCTGTCCACACCACCAAAATCAATTAACAATATACATTATTAAATTCTACATAAATACTAAGATGATTTTTGCATGTAGAAATTACAACAAAGAAGTAGAAAAGAAAAAGAAAAATGAAAAACGTTTAAAAAAAAGGTCGAATTTAATATAAATGTAACATATCAATATATAATGTACAATTTGATATATGGTACGTATGTCGGCCAGTCAGAATGGTGTTCTGAACAGTATAATCGGAACAATCTTCCTAACTCTCGCATCACACGCTCAGCCGGATTAGATTGTGGATGATAGACTGAGGTAAACGTAGGAGGAACTCCTAAATTGGACAACCGAGTTTGCCATATTTTGCTATTAAATTGTACACCATGATCAGAAACAATAATTTTTGGTTTTCCATATGTAGAAATATAATTAATCATATGATTAGTCGTAGCTAACGCAGTAGCTCGTTTCATGGGATATAACTTAACAAATCTAGAAAAATTGTCTAGAACAACGTAAAATATATGATACATTATTCCAGCTAGATGGTAAAGGACCATAAATATCCACCAATACACGATCAAGTGGAAATTGAGATAAAACATTTTGCATGGGTCCTTCAGATCGAACGGTATGATGTTTAGAACGCTGACAGATGTCACAATGTGATACGATAAAACGAATACGTCGGTGTAAATTTGGAAAATAACAAACCTCTTTTAACACTGAAACGCATTTTTTGGGACCAACATGACCGTATAATTCATGCACAGAAACAATTAATCTCAACTCATGAATGGACGGAATACATACTAACCACTGTTTACTGGTAACAAAACGCCGGAAAGACAATATATCCTCATAAATTTTGTACCACATGTAAAGTTGACTTGTTGAGGAATTAAGGCTGATAAAAATAGAGTGTAAACGGGGATCTGAAAATTGATCTTTACGTAAATTCTTAAAACTTTCAATTATTTAAAATGAATATTTGGGATGAACTTCTATTTTCAACTTAAGAATAGATGGCATGGTTTCCGGTTCTACTTCATTCCTACCAACCGGATTCCTTGACAAAACGTCGATAATGTTACTCTGACCAGGACAATGGTGAATATGGTGAATATGGTCGTATTCCTGTAATAACAACGTCCAACGGGTTAACCGGGCGTTGCGGAGTCGACACCGGTATAAAACGACCAGGGCTTGGTGATCAGTGTAAATGGTGATCTTGTGACCTAAAAGAAAAACGCGAAACTTTTGACAGGCGAAGACGATAGGTTAGGTTAGTTTTTTGTAAGTATACGAAATGGACACTGAAGGTCCCAATCTGGGAATTTAATCGTATTCGTCTGGTAATTTAAAATCACTTTATAGCGAGACAACCAATCATCACCCAATATAATAGATGTTGATAAATTTGGTACAACTAAAAATATGCAATCAGCTTCCTGTTTGTCAATTAAAAATGACAGTAAAACTTGGGATGTGACCTTTTTACTTTTGGTGCGCAACGCAGTAGAAACAGTGACTCCGTTCACAGGTAAAATGTTTAACGACTGCCCAACCGGTAGGCTCCCTTGTAGGACATTAAAAATGTCTTCCGATATTGCAGAGACAGAGGCACCAGTATCGAGTAATGCATAAAAAACTTGGTTAGATAAATTAATTTTTAACTCAGGACGATTTGGTTTCACGGGAAAAGAGTTAAATGGCACAGAATCTTGATTTAAATTAGAAATAACTGAAGTCAACGAGGTAGCACTTTGACACGAAGAAATAGGGTCAACACCAGTACGTGTCGTTATTGAGTGGACCCGTTCCCGTTTTCCGAAATTTCCATTTGTTGCACATTATGTTCGGCTGAAGTTTGTAATGGACGTCGATTATTACGCGAGTCATTAGGACGTATATTATGGTTGTTAAACCGACCGTGATTGGGTTGTGAATTCCAGTTTCTTTGGGGCTGATTATTTGAATGAGGGTGATTGACGTCGCTGACTGTTCAGATGAACGTTCTGACGCTCATTGTTGGGTTGTTGAACTGATCGAGATTGTTCCCAAAATGACGCAGTGTTCTCGAACTCTGTAAGCATTGCGACTAGTTCACCAGTAGTTTTGGGTCCTTGTCCTCGAACAGCGATTGCTAACGACGACGGATAATGCTGAATAATCGTGTTGATTAGACTCAATTGGTGTATTGGAGGATTGAGATATTTTGCCTTAGTGATCCATTTAATGGCATGAATTGCAAGGCCAAAAGATGAACGATACTGGTACGGTCGGAAAATTTCATCATATACTCTACGCTGAATGTCAGCAGACCAAAACTGTTGCCGAAAACACTGAACGAATTCGTCGTACACTGTTGGACTAGGCATTAATGATTCATACCATATATATGCATTATTTTTTAACCGCCGTTGAACAGCACTCAATTTTTGAATATCAGTTAAATATGAATTTTCAAAATAATTAGATAAGTCATTAAGGAATTTTTCTGGGTGAACATCTTTGAATCCTCCGGAAAATTCTGAAACGACGTCACTCATACGTTCCACGGAGCTCAAGAAAGACGGACGACTACTATCGAATAATGATGGAACAGGTCTCAAATTGGATTGCAGTTCATGTATTGCCGACGTTGACTGTATCGGTGGTACGGATGTTGTAGACAAGGCTGGGTTAAAAGATGCAGAACCATTAGAAACATTACCTTGAAGCAATTTTACGGCTTCTTTTAATGCCTCGACCTCTGTGGAGAAGGATGATAGCTTGTCAGTATGACGATTGGTAATGATTTGATATTCCAGCTGACTTTTAAGTAATGTAACAAAGTTATTCTCAATTTTCGATATTTGTGTATCATATTGATTCAGACGACTATTAATAAGTTTAAACTGATTGTCAAGCCGGTCAAAACGTATATCCTGAAATTTTCTAGTTTCTTCCTGAGCTTGTTTTGTTTCTTCTTGCGATTTTTTCATCATAGTCATCAGGTCAGCTAACGTGACTTCACTAGATTCACTATCTGACATAGTTAGTGTACTTTTATCTCGGTCGTCGCGATGTATCTGATCAATCAGTCGCTTAGGCGGATTTGTTATTCGCTGTCCAGCACTGGATGCCATATATAAATTAATGAAGATTATCGAAAATCAAAATGAACAAAATAAAACATACAGACATGACCAGAAATAAACCAATATTAATAAAATGTTCAAGAACACAAACCAGAATTCACGTAACAAAACAAAATGTTAGAACTCAAATAATGACTAATACATAAATTAAAGAAATAAAAATAATATTCGTAAAATGGTAACTCAACACCAATATTCCAATCGAAATTCAGATATAAATAATAATTTCAACAAAATACAATTAACCCACAATGCATTCCTTAGAATTCAAATAAGATATATAAAAAGAAAGTAAAAATTAAATAAACATATAAATAAATTCATGAGAATTCATTCGAAAATAATTCAAAGATAATAAGATAATATAAATTTTAAACAAGATCTCTCTCAAACGATGATAACAAACTGGGCAAGATCACATTCACAATCGGACATATTACTTCCTTGGCTAAAATATATAATAAAACAAAGAAAGAAAAAAATCACAGACTATTCCTACCAAATAAAATAAATGCCTACCAAGAACTATAATAATACCGAGTGCCTAATTATATATTGTACAATTTATGGGTGATTCAACGCAAATGTGTATACGAGAGATTAATAACACTACATACCGCTAAAAAAATTAATCACCTAACAAAATTTAATAAATAAGGTAGCTCAAGGAGCTCATTAAAAAAAAACGATGTCGTAATGCGGTCGCCCGGAAACATATCGAACTGACACGCACTCGAGTCATATACTAATACATATATATATATATATATATATATATATTTTAAAGCGATATGCGAGTCATACAGAAAAAAAATTGGCAATTTTTCAATTATGCTGCGACATAAGAAAAAAAACAATAGTAGGTACACACATTTGCGTGTACAAGTTAAACTGAAATCTCTCTTGATAACGTAGCGGAACGACGACGGCAGCACGTTCAGACATTGGACTGCATTGGCACGGGCAAGTGGTGTTACATCATCGCAGCGAATCCGATGAAATGCTATGCCCCATCATCGATACATCACATCGTTGCGTCCAAGCCCGCACGTTATCACGTTCGAACAAATCGAGCAATACAAATATATCCCGAAAACAATATTACCGTATAATAATTGGCCACTATTATTATTATTATTATTTTTTTTTTTTATTTTTTTTTCTACCGCACGCAATACTAACTATCCTGGCAGGGTCGCCATCTGTAACCTCACGGCTACTGACGCCCTTGTTCCAATTGGGGTCGACACCTAAATCCGGATGACACAAATTGTGCCGGAGACTTAGGATTTATTTTATTGAAAAAAATTCGTTATGTTGTTTGATATCTTCTTGTTTATGTTGATGATAAAAAAAATTCACACTCAATACACATAATAAAATAATTTCACAACATAATCAACAACATAATTAATATAATTTAATGCAAAAAAATTGTATGACCGGCCAAGGTATAGTGTATACGTAAACATACCGATTCGAATATATCGGGAGTGAAAAATCCATCTCCCTCTTGCCCGTGTGTTATCATCATTCAACAGAGATCTCTTCCCGGATCTACTCCATCATTGTGTTATCACAAAAAAAATCACAAAAAAAACATAAATAAAATTCATACAATTTAATTTTAATGTTGTTCACTGAACGGATGGACATGGAGAGAGAACAAAACTTTTAATTATTCGCCGGTCCGGTATTTACAAATAATCTATGAAGTTGCGTATGGGAAGGGGGCTATCGGTTGTTATTCCAACCGGTTTTGTGGGAACCGTCGACTATCCCATACGCACAATATACTCGTTACGTTACATGTTACTGCAACTTTTTACAATATTCAGTGTTCTTTGATGTTTTTCACATAATTTTAGGTTTTTAATGAAAATAAAAAATATTCATTAAATAATTATAAGATATAAATAATGCAACTTTCAAAGTATTTTGGTGAAACAATGCAACAAATTTAAACACATTTTTTAGTGAAACAGTATTCGATATCCACTAATAATCATTTACTTGACAGCAAAAAAACACCTGCACACATCTTGAAATTTGTTCATCTCACACTATGAAAATGGCAAATTTTGAATATGGAATAAATTTATAATTTTATAATTTTAATAATGAATATCCAATATAATATATTGATTTATACCAATTATTTGTTGAGATTAACTATGTTGTATTGTTTAGAGTGTTGAGCAGAAAATGAGTGTAGTAGAGATGAGTATATTTAAATGGACGAGTGGAGTGACAGGATAAGACAGAATAAGAAATAATTATGTAAGAGAAAACATAGGAGTAGTGTCAATCATGAATAAAATGAAAGAAAATAGACTTAGATGGTTTGGTCATGTTATAAGGAAAAAAAATTCAGAAGCTATAAGAGCAGCTATGCAAATGAACCTTAAAGAAAAAGAATAAAAGGAAGATCGAAGAAGAGGTGGTTGGATGCGATAATGATATAAAGACTGCTGGTGTGTGTGTAGATGATGTTTAAGATCGTGTCAAGTTGATGTTTAAGACACAATTGGCCGAACTTAAATAACTAGGATAGAAGAGAGAAAGAAGAAGAATATATTGATTTATTTATTTACGTGTATATACAGCAGGTTAGGCAAATATTTAAAATTTGGTATATAATAAATTAACTTTCAAAGTTTTTAAATATTTTACTTCAGAAAGAGTAGGAAGAAGGAAAGAAATGTCTACCACAGAAAAAAATATATTTCATTATAAATTAATTAAAAGTGTAAAATGTAATTAAAAAAATAAAACCTTGAGGTGATACCAACCTATGAAAAAAAATATATTAAGTGGTTTTGTTTTATAGTCATGTTGTTATGTGTGTTATTCTAACATAACCTAATTTTCTTTTTATAACCATGTGTGTTATATATAATAATACCTATTAATGTAATGTTTTAATGTAAACTAAAAGAAAATAAATTTTTTTTTTTTTGATAAATAAAGTGCTTAATTTCTTTATAGAATTTTGTTTTTTTTATATTATTATATACATTATATTATCAAGAAATCCGTTGAGGTCAACAACGGTGGAGCCTGGAATAACTTTAATTTTCTTGCCATGAATGCGCGTTACTGAACATTTAAGGGAACGTTGCATTTTTGGCGCCCGGACAGGGACATGACAATAGCCCATGAAGTATCACAGTAAATTACAATCATCAATCTTAATGGAGTTGAATATACATCAATAAATTTATATCATGTAAGCCATCATACTACTGAATCAATTTTAAATGTAATACATATGCATGTTAATAGTGTTATACAAAATTATACTATAAAATATTTTGATTATACTTATGTTTATTACATGTAGTCATATGTGAATTGTATATAAGATATTATTATTAAGGTATAATGATGTATTTAGGAATAAGGTATGTTAAATGTTAAATTATTATGTAACCTATAAGATGATTAGTGTATTGTGATTGTTGTTCTGTGGGTTAAATAAAATATTGATATATATAAAAAAAAAAAAAATAAATAAAAAATAATTACAAATAAAATAATATAAAATTTAAAATAGATTAATGAATATTATAATTTTGTTACATTGATATTTTTTTAATACATTATTATTTATATACTCTATGTAGAGTATTTATAATGTTATAGTAAGATTTAAGTAAAAAAAAAATATATATATATATATATAATTAAATATTTATATGTAATAATTTAAGTTAAACATATAAGTCCGAGACACAATGACAATTACAGAATACCACTAACAGTACTGAATACAATGTAGATACCACAGAAAAACATAGGGGAACTAATTATAATCGTGAATTAAATAACGTTTTTGAAGACTGATTATGAACAACCTGTAACAATAAAAAATATCAGATATAATCCATTTAATGGCATGAATTGCAAGGCCAAAAGATGAACGATACTGGTACGGTCGGAAAATTTCATCATATACTCTACGCTGAATGTCAGCAGACCAAAACTGTTGCCGAAAACACTGAACGAATTCGTCGTACACTGTTGGACTAGGCATTAATGATTCATACCATATATATGCATTATTTTTTAACCGCCGTTGAACAGCACTCAATTTTTGAATATCAGTTAAATATGAATTTTCAAAATAATTAGATAAGTCATTAAGGAATTTTTCTGGGTGAACATCTTTGAATCCTCCGGAAAATTCTGAAACGACGTCACTCATACGTTCCACGGAGCTCAAGAAAGACGGACGACTACTATCGAATAATGATGGAACAGGTCTCAAATTGGATTGCAGTTCATGTATTGCCGACGTTGACTGTATCGGTGGTACGGATGTTGTAGACAAGGCTGGGTTAAAAGATGCAGAACCATTAGAAACATTACCTTGAAGCAATTTTACGGCTTCTTTTAATGCCTCGACCTCTGTGGAGAAGGATGATAGCTTGTCAGTATGACGATTGGTAATGATTTGATATTCCAGCTGACTTTTAAGTAATGTAACAAAGTTATTCTCAATTTTCGATATTTGTGTATCATATTGATTCAGACGACTATTAATAAGTTTAAACTGATTGTCAAGCCGGTCAAAACGTATATCCTGAAATTTTCTAGTTTCTTCCTGAGCTTGTTTTGTTTCTTCTTGCGATTTTTTCATCATAGTCATCAGGTCAGCTAACGTGACTTCACTAGATTCACTATCTGACATAGTTAGTGTACTTTTATCTCGGTCGTCGCGATGTATCTGATCAATCAGTCGCTTAGGCGGATTTGTTATTCGCTGTCCAGCACTGGATGCCATATATAAATTAATGAAGATTATCGAAAATCAAAATGAACAAAATAAAACATACAGACATGACCAGAAATAAACCAATATTAATAAAATGTTCAAGAACACAAACCAGAATTCACGTAACAAAACAAAATGTTAGAACTCAAATAATGACTAATACATAAATTAAAGAAATAAAAATAATATTCGTAAAATGGTAACTCAACACCAATATTCCAATCGAAATTCAGATATAAATAATAATTTCAACAAAATACAATTAACCCACAATGCATTCCTTAGAATTCAAATAAGATATATAAAAAGAAAGTAAAAATTAAATAAACATATAAATAAATTCATGAGAATTCATTCGAAAATAATTCAAAGATAATAAGATAATATAAATTTTAAACAAGATCTCTCTCAAACGATGATAACAAACTGGGCAAGATCACATTCACAATCGGACATATTACTTCCTTGGCTAAAATATATAATAAAACAAAGAAAGAAAAAAATCACAGACTATTCCTACCAAATAAAATAAATGCCTACCAAGAACTATAATAATACCGAGTGCCTAATTATATATTGTACAATTTATGGGTGATTCAACGCAAATGTGTATACGAGAGATTAATAACACTACATACCGCTAAAAAAATTAATCACCTAACAAAATTTAATAAATAAGGTAGCTCAAGGAGCTCATTAAAAAAAAACGATGTCGTAATGCGGTCGCCCGGAAACATATCGAACTGACACGCACTCGAGTCATATACTAATACATATATATATATATATATATATATATTTTAAAGCGATATGCGAGTCATACAGAAAAAAAATTGGCAATTTTTCAATTATGCTGCGACATAAGAAAAAAAACAATAGTAGGTACACACATTTGCGTGTACAAGTTAAACTGAAATCTCTCTTGATAACGTAGCGGAACGACGACGGCAGCACGTTCAGACATTGGACTGCATTGGCACGGGCAAGTGGTGTTACATCATCGCAGCGAATCCGATGAAATGCTATGCCCCATCATCGATACATCACATCGTTGCGTCCAAGCCCGCACGTTATCACGTTCGAACAAATCGAGCAATACAAATATATCCCGAAAACAATATTACCGTATAATAATTGGCCACTATTATTATTATTATTATTTTTTTTTTTATTTTTTTTTCTACCGCACGCAATACTAACTATCCTGGCAGGGTCGCCATCTGTAACCTCACGGCTACTGACGCCCTTGTTCCAATTGGGGTCGACACCTAAATCCGGATGACACAAATTGTGCCGGAGACTTAGGATTTATTTTATTGAAAAAAATTCGTTATGTTGTTTGATATCTTCTTGTTTATGTTGATGATAAAAAAAATTCACACTCAATACACATAATAAAATAATTTCACAACATAATCAACAACATAATTAATATAATTTAATGCAAAAAAATTGTATGACCGGCCAAGGTATAGTGTATACGTAAACATACCGATTCGAATATATCGGGAGTGAAAAATCCATCTCCCTCTTGCCCGTGTGTTATCATCATTCAACAGAGATCTCTTCCCGGATCTACTCCATCATTGTGTTATCACAAAAAAAATCACAAAAAAAACATAAATAAAATTCATACAATTTAATTTTAATGTTGTTCACTGAACGGATGGACATGGAGAGAGAACAAAACTTTTAATTATTCGCCGGTCCGGTATTTACAAATAATCTATGAAGTTGCGTATGGGAAGGGGGCTATCGGTTGTTATTCCAACCGGTTTTGTGGGAACCGTCGACTATCCCATACGCACAATATACTCGTTACGTTACATGTTACTGCAACTTTTTACAATATTCAGTGTTCTTTGATGTTTTTCACATAATTTTAGGTTTTTAATGAAAATAAAAAATATTCATTAAATAATTATAAGATATAAATAATGCAACTTTCAAAGTATTTTGGTGAAACAATGCAACAAATTTAAACACATTTTTTAGTGAAACAGTATTCGATATCCACTAATAATCATTTACTTGACAGCAAAAAAACACCTGCACACATCTTGAAATTTGTTCATCTCACACTATGAAAATGGCAAATTTTGAATATGGAATAAATTTATAATTTTATAATTTTAATAATGAATATCCAATATAATATATTGATTTATACCAATTATTTGTTGAGATTAACTATGTTGTATTGTTTAGAGTGTTGAGCAGAAAATGAGTGTAGTAGAGATGAGTATATTTAAATGGACGAGTGGAGTGACAGGATAAGACAGAATAAGAAATAATTATGTAAGAGAAAACATAGGAGTAGTGTCAATCATGAATAAAATGAAAGAAAATAGACTTAGATGGTTTGGTCATGTTATAAGGAAAAAAAATTCAGAAGCTATAAGAGCAGCTATGCAAATGAACCTTAAAGAAAAAGAATAAAAGGAAGATCGAAGAAGAGGTGGTTGGATGCGATAATGATATAAAGACTGCTGGTGTGTGTGTAGATGATGTTTAAGATCGTGTCAAGTTGATGTTTAAGACACAATTGGCCGAACTTAAATAACTAGGATAGAAGAGAGAAAGAAGAAGAATATATTGATTTATTTATTTACGTGTATATACAGCAGGTTAGGCAAATATTTAAAATTTGGTATATAATAAATTAACTTTCAAAGTTTTTAAATATTTTACTTCAGAAAGAGTAGGAAGAAGGAAAGAAATGTCTACCACAGAAAAAAATATATTTCATTATAAATTAATTAAAAGTGTAAAATGTAATTAAAAAAATAAAACCTTGAGGTGATACCAACCTATGAAAAAAAATATATTAAGTGGTTTTGTTTTATAGTCATGTTGTTATGTGTGTTATTCTAACATAACCTAATTTTCTTTTTATAACCATGTGTGTTATATATAATAATACCTATTAATGTAATGTTTTAATGTAAACTAAAAGAAAATAAATTTTTTTTTTTTTGATAAATAAAGTGCTTAATTTCTTTATAGAATTTTGTTTTTTTTATATTATTATATACATTATATTATCAAGAAATCCGTTGAGGTCAACAACGGTGGAGCCTGGAATAACTTTAATTTTCTTGCCATGAATGCGCGTTACTGAACATTTAAGGGAACGTTGCATTTTTGGCGCCCGGACAGGGACATGACAATAGCCCATGAAGTATCACAGTAAATTACAATCATCAATCTTAATGGAGTTGAATATACATCAATAAATTTATATCATGTAAGCCATCATACTACTGAATCAATTTTAAATGTAATACATATGCATGTTAATAGTGTTATACAAAATTATACTATAAAATATTTTGATTATACTTATGTTTATTACATGTAGTCATATGTGAATTGTATATAAGATATTATTATTAAGGTATAATGATGTATTTAGGAATAAGGTATGTTAAATGTTAAATTATTATGTAACCTATAAGATGATTAGTGTATTGTGATTGTTGTTCTGTGGGTTAAATAAAATATTGATATATATAAAAAAAAAAAATAAATAAAAAATAATTACAAATAAAATAATATAAAATTTAAAATAGATTAATGAATATTATAATTTTGTTACATTGATATTTTTTTAATACATTATTATTTATATACTCTATGTAGAGTATTTATAATGTTATAGTAAGATTTAAGTAAAAAAAAAAATATATATATATATATATAATTAAATATTTATATGTAATAATTTAAGTTAAACATATAAGTCCGAGACACAATGACAATTACAGAATACCACTAACAGTACTGAATACAATGTAGATACCACAGAAAAACATAGGGGAACTAATTATAATCGTGAATTAAATAACGTTTTTGAAGACTGATTATGAACAACCTGTAACAATAAAAAATATCAGATATAAATGCCCAGTTATACCAGTTAGAATAGGGAGTTCGGAGTTAAAGATATTAATAGATAGTGGTAGTGAAATAAGATGTATACAAGAAGAATTTTATTATAAAAACAAAGATAAGTTTGGAAAAAATGAATTATTACCTATAGCAAAAACATAATTTTGTATTGTACTATTAATATTACAAAATCAAAATTGTTTCCAAAGGAAATACCATTTCTTGGACACATATTAAGTAATACAGGTATAAAGAAGGATGAATCAAAAGTAGAAGCAATAGTGAAGTTTCCTAGACCAAAGAATATTAAACAATTGAGATCGTTTTTGGGACTTACAAATTTTTATAATCAATATACGGAAGGATATAGACAACAATGTATGCCATAATACAAGTTAGAAAAAAACATAAACGTTGGCATTAGGGAGATATAGAGCAGGAGGCTATTGAAGATGTGAAATCTATTCTGAAAAATTAAATAGAGTTAACATACCCAGATTTTACTAAGGAATTCTATATTCAAACAGATGCATCTGAAGTAGAAATAGGAGCACATTTATACCAAATTGATAATGATAATAAGGTAAAAACGAAAGCCTTCATGAGTAAGACTATGCAAGCTAGTGAATTAAATTATACTATTACAGAAAAGGAATTACTTGCAATTATATATGCTATAAAAAAATTTTATAGTATCATAGCCGGTTATAAAACAAAAATCTGTACTGATCATAAAGCATTAACATTTTTAAATTTATGTAAGAATCCGACGCCTAGAATAATAAGATGGTTATTATATTTACAACCATTAAAATTAGATTTTGAACATATTGAAGGGAAAAATAATTGTGTAGCAGATGCGTCCACCTATGTGAACAAAATTTATCATTGGGTGGTTCGATGTTGTCCAACGACATCCGTCCCTGGTACACGTAGTCGTACAACGCGGCGGGAGCGCATACCTGATGAGGCGGAATGTAGACCGAATTCTCGTCGTCTTCGGCCGGCGTCGGCAAGCGACCGTTCCCGAGCAGTAACAGCCACTCGGCGTACTGCGCGTCCGCGCCGGCGCGCATGTTACGCGTCAGTCGGAATCTCTCCATTACCCGCCACAACGGGTTGAATTTGATGGACGCCCTGACGATGTCGCTGCGCGTCCCTCTTGGGACAACGGGCAGTATCTGCTTGAAGTCTCCGGCGAAAAGTGTGGCTTTTCCGCCGAACAAAACGTTGTTGTCCATGATGTCTCTCAGTAAACGTTCGACGACCGTCAGGTGGAATCCCGGACACATAGGCGCCTCGTTCCACACTATGAGCTCCGCGTCGCGTATCCTACGCGTATTCGTGGACTGTATCGAAACGCCGGAAGTGGAGTCCTCCGTGAGCGTGTCGACCGGCAGGCCGAACGCATTGTGCACGGTAATGCTGCCGTCCAAAAGGCTGGCCGCTATCCCCGTGAAAGCGACGGACAACACGGATCTCCCCTGGCCGCATAGAGATGATATGAGGCAACCGTACAGCGTCGTTTTACCCGTGCCTCCGGGTCCGTCCACTTAAAACAGTTTCGCGACGTTCCTGTTGTCGTCGACGGCCGACATCACGCGATGGTATATCGCCCGCTGGTCCGCGTTCAACCGTCGCAACAGTTCGTCAGCGCGGACGGCGTGATCGACGTGCGCGTAGTCGTCGTGCGGCTCCGGTTCCAACAGCGTCCGGTCAGGGAGCGGCAGCCCGAATTTCTCGAGAGAGTGGCCTTGTATCCGGAGCAGTTTGTCGATGGCGTCCAGACTCGACGCTCTGGCCCCGTCCGGGTCACCGAAACGTTTCTGGAAGTCGGCCATGAAATTCACTTCATTCGCTTCGTATAACGCTATTGGACCGGCCGGGGTGCAATGCACGAGTATCGTCACGAACAGGTACCGTTGTTGGACAAGAGTGTCCAGAGCGGACGATTCGGCCAGGCAAGACCGCCAAGCGTGGTCCTCTTCCAACAGGCCCAACGCGATCGCCGCACCGGCGTACGTCTCGTACACGCGGCTGTTCACCGTCCTGAGGTCGACGAATGACAACGGACCCCTCCGGTGGAGCAACAGTAGCCGCAAGTTGAACCGGTCCTTGTCCAACGGGTTGACGACGGACATCCGCGCCAGCACCGGGTATGTCGAATGTCGGCGACGCGCTCGCCACGTCCTGGCCGGATTGGTCCAAGTGTAGTGTGCGGGTATGTCGTGGAACAGATAGTGTCTCGCGTTTTCGTCGGACACGTTGAGCGCTAAGAACGCCGTCAGTTTCGTCCCAGCGTGTTCCGCGTGACGCAGTCGATTGGCTGCGTCCCCGCGCTCGTAGTACACGTAATGGTTTCCCTCGGTATGCACGGGGAGCCTGACGACAGTGTTACTGTGCACGTGCATTTCGTACGCGGCCAGATGTTAGAAAGCCTCGGGCGGACTCACGTAACGGGCGTTGACGAAACTGTAACAAATCAAGAAAATTAGCATCGTGCACGGCATCTGAAACGGATGCATTGATAACGACGTGTATCGTACCTGCTCACTTCGTCCTCGTCGATAACAACCGTGGCGGCGTCGTGGCCCTTGTATACGTATTTGTATAGGTACATCACGCTTTTAACCGTGGAGCACACTTCCACGTTTATGTGCGCGTCGTAGCAGATACGGGTTGTACGGGACGACGAAGTCGTTGCCGACCGTGTGTCCTCTGACGAACACCGTCGTGCAGTTGTCGGGCCGTCTGTACGCCGGATAGCCGCCTTCGGAATGGAAGACCAACGCCTTCGGATACGATTTCGAACAGACGCCGTCGCACATGCACGGACTGTTGGGATTGATGGGTCCTCACGGGCCGTGTATCATGTGCAACACCACGATGTCGTGGAGACGATGCTCGTTTCGCGGGTCGGATATGTCAGCGCGAACGACGCGATCGATGTCTTTGTTCGTCCTGAATTTGTACGCGTCGGACAGGATGAAACGTATGTGAGCGAGCGGGAGGCCTAGTTTTTGGAACTCGACGGTATAAACGTACGCCTGTACGTCGCCGAAACCGCGATTTACCTTTATGTCGGTCATCAACGCGTTTAATTTGGCGTGAAACACCCTCGTCGTGAGGTCGGAACGGTCCGCCGCGGTCACGTTGCGCCCGAGGTTGTCTCTGATTTCCGGCCACCGAGGATTACACATGATCGTTATGAACAAATCGGGTTTGCCGTACTTCCGCACTACGGCCATCGCGTCGTGATAGCACTGCTTCATGTATCGCGGGCTGCCCGTAAAGGTCGCCGGCAAAATCACCCAGCGACCGACGTCTCGTCCGGCCTCCACGCCCTGGTGGCGATTGATGTGGTCAAGAATACCCTGATACGCTTCGGCGAAGAAATGGCCCTGATGGGTCCTGATATATATCAGATTGTTGGCCTCCATTCGCACGTATTGATCGCACACGAACGCTTGGAACAGAATGCCGCCGGCGTTAATGAGACTGAAGCGAGGGTGTCTCGTGTCGCTGTTGCCGTCTTATCGCACCGCGATACGGAGACAGGCGAACTCCATTATCGTGGTGCTGTTACGAACGGCGGTCCTGCGCGAGCCCTGCTGCAGTCGCTGCGTGTCCCAACCACGTTCCCTGTTGGGAAAGGTCGGCATGCCACACGCCCGACGGTATGATTTGCATCCGACGGCCCTCGAGACGTCAACGTATATCACCAGCTCGGTACTTTGTGGTGGGCGTCCATCGTCGCCCACGAAAACCGCGGCCACTTCGTTCGCGGTCGGCGCGTTTTACCTGCGCGGGTCCGTTGACCTGTTAGTCACGAAGCGCATAGTAACGGCCCTCGGCTGACGTGTGGGATTGTCACGCGATCGTTGAAGTTCTTCTTGCCAGACTTCTCGCATGTTCCTGAACGCCTGTGCGTTCGGATTAATACAGCTCATGGCGTCCAATTCACGGAACAAGGTTTGGTCAAAGAGCTGGTTTACGGTCCGTACGCTGTTCCGCACGCGCGTTTGGTTGGCCGTCGCTGACTCCATGAAATACAGCTCGCAATATCGCGGCGGCTGTCCGTCGTCGCGCATCAAGTCGTTACTAAAGTAATGATACATCTGGCCGTGCACGGTGAACACCTTCGGTCCTCGACCGGGCACAACTCACCGTCGATCTACGTTCTGAAACGAAGCGAAGGCGAGAGCGCTGTTGTACTGACGGATGGTTTTCCGGAAGTGTTTTGCGAAGTTAGAATCGTCGACCAGCAAACCCAACAACATTTCTGGCGCCGGTCTGAACGCGCGCTCTTCCAAGGCGGTCACCAAGCCGTTATTGCAACACGTCACATAGTGTCCGGCGGCTGTGCTCTCCGCCTAGAAGTGCCTGGCAGAATAATGTCTGCAAACCGCGGTCAACGTCCCGACGTAGTGTCTCTATTGTTGCTCCAATCGAATGTTCGCCAAGCGCTCCACCACGGGATACGCGGTTACTTCATGGTCTCGAGACGGTTCGGTACGGGTACCTTCGGCGTTCGTGTTGTTACTGTCGTAGTGTCTCACCGGCTGTTCGTCGAGGTCTGCCACACCCAATACAATGACCTCGACATCATCGACGACGACAACGATCATCTCCACGTCCTCCGGCGCATCGAAATCGTCGGCATTTTCCGGTCCGACGATTACGACTTCCGGCGAGTTTTCCACAGGAAGGCCGGCCATTCGGTAACTGAAACGAAAAGTTTACCGAATGCGAAAATATCACAATAACACTGAAACGCAAGTAAAACGTACAAAAACAACGAAAAAATGTAATAACCTGTGAATTCTTTTACAACGGTAATGAACGCACTGCTAAATTTGTCCAAAAGCATACGTCATGAATACAGCGGTGGTATATATGAATCTTTTTACTAAATATCTATAAATAAATGTCGGGATATTACATTCGGGATATCGGGAAACCGATTACACCGGTTTTGTGATATTGTACATGGGACAAACACTGTATTGTTTTGAAAATAACCCTCAAATATTTTTTGTACATCGTCCTTTGCCGCGTTCATACATTTTTCATCACGGCGTGATAATATAACCACTGAACGTAAGTACAATACCTATTTTTTTTACAACTATTCACTAATATTTTGCCTGTTCTAATGTACATAATTTTGTTTATGATTTTAATTTATGCAATATATTTTGTTTAGACGTACGATGACAACTATTTATAAGGTGTATGGGTGAGATAATAATTTTTTCGACTCCGACCTTGGCGGCGGCGACGGTCGTCGTGGCCGGGGCAGATGTCACGGCGGCCCTCGATAGAGGGCCCACCGAGGATCCCATAATAGTAAGTTTTCCGAATAATACGTATGTGATATATAATGGTTTATTTGTATTGCTTAATGTCGATAAAAAAAATCCGTCATGAATTAAATGTCTTGTGGTAATATTTATGTCTTTTATGTTTGCAGGATGCAAAATTTGTGGATCCAATGGCCACCGGGCCAAATATTGTTGTGAGTACAATACAATGGTAAACAGTGTTCTAATAATAATCGTCACATTCCTTCACATGGAGGAGACCCGGTGGCGCTGGGCAAAAAAGTGATTGCAGTAGTAGTAATACTACTGCAATCACAACAGCAAAAATTTCAACAGCAACAACAATAACACCAACAACTAAACCTGAGGCAGTAATGGTAGAGGAACAGATGCAGTGTGATTAATCACGACACTGTATCTGTTCCTCTACTGTTTACATGTTTTTTTAAATTTAATTTTAATCCTAAGACTTGAAAGTGGTTGTACAATAGAATCGAACAATAGCGAAACCATTTCATGTAATAATAAGAAAAAACAATTTTTAAAGTCAATAATCTCCGAAATAAATAATAGTTTAAGATATATATTGTAAATAAATATGCATGTATATGTATATATATGTGTGTGTATGTGTGTGTATCTCTCTAAGTGATAGAAAAGTAACAATAAAATAAAATAATTAAAACAGTATATAGGTAAAAAACCAATTATTTATCTATCAAAAGCTGTGTTCACCGCTTTCTTTGTTGATGAATAAAAACTGTTATGTGTTTGGTAAGAAAATGGAAAAGAAGCTCTGTTCCCGTGCCTTCATCATCAAATCAACCACTATACATATATGATGCGTTTCTAAGACATATACATATACAACATACATGTGTGTGTGTGCCTGTCTAAGACATAAAAAAGTCACAAAAAAAGTAATAAAAATATATAATACAATATCTGAATAGGTTTAGGCATTTTTCTTAAATATGTACTAATCAAAACAATTAACAGGTAAAAGAAAGTTTTAAATCATATCCCTTACATATTACCAATAATAATGATAATTCAACACATCACATATATATAGATATAGCGATTGGATTAAATAAAAATAATAATAATATTATATGTTATAAAATATGGTTTATGTATATACATGCATTTATAAAGCGTTTCTAAGACTTAGAAAAATCACAAAAAAATAAAAAACCTTATTTAAATTAAAATTTAAACAATTCTAAATGGAAACAGCATATACTATTAGTAAAAAATAATAACAGTAATTAATGCATTAACCTATTACAAATGTAAAACAATTTTTAAAACATCATATATCTGTATGTTTTTGTACAATTGTACAAATAGAACAATTGTCATCCTATTACATGTTTTTAGTAAAAAAAAATCATAAACCAATAATCACAGAAATAAATAATAATCCAAGACATAAATTCTATATTTGTATATATACAGGGACCGGCAATAAAAACCTCCCGTATTTAGAGATAGCGCTGTGTGAGTTGTGGTGGTGGTAGAACTATGGATGGGATATCGATCGATAGCGGTATACGGGCCATTTTTAGTAGGCGCAATGGCGTAGACTGGTGAACATCGCGCATTTGTTGTAGAGGAGTATATTCGTAATGTTGGTTCTGCGATTTCTACTCAGCGAGCATTTCGTATCCGGTTCCAACTTGGCCTATATGATTCTGTTCCGGATAAAAAAACAATACTCGTTTGGATGTCCAACTTTAGAGCAACAGGTTCTGCACTGAAGAAAAAATCGTCTGGCCGACATTTGACCATAACAACACCGAAAATGTGGCACGTGTGAGGGCGTCCATCCAGCAATCTCCAAGGCGTTCAGCAGTTAAACTTGCCGGTGCCCTGGGACTTTCTGATAGGAGTGTAAGAAGAATCCTGAACAGAGATCTTCATATTAACCCATATGAAATGATGATTACACAAGAACTAAGTGAGAGAGATTTTGAAACTCGTAGAGCTTGTGTTGAAGACATTCTCCAGAACATTCCCGCTGGTGATGTTTTGATTTCGTCTGATGAAGCCCACTTCCACTTGTGCGGTACTGTAAATAAACAAAATTTCCGCTACTGGGCAGTAGAAAACCCTCAGGAACTTCATCAACGGCCACTTCATAGCTCATATGTAACCGTTTGGTGTGCAGTTACTGATTATGGTGTGTTAGGTCCGTATTTTTTCGAAGAAAATGAGCTAAAAGTAACGGTTAGTAAAAGTAACGTTATGTTCAAAACTAAGTAATTATTTTATACAATGTAAAATGGCATAGTATTTGTAATTCAAAAATAAAAGAATTTTTTCTGTATCTTTGTTTGTTTATTTGCAACTACTTTTTGAAATACAAGAGGTTTTTCCGCCGGACCCTGTATATATATATGTGTGTGTGTAAAATAACATTAAACATATTGAAAAGTAACAAAAAGTAAAATAATTAAAACAATATATAAGTAAAAAAAACTTTAAAACATATCCCTGAAATAATCTAAATAATAATGATAAACCAAGACATATACACGACAACATATATATATATATATATATACAAAATATAGTTTATGTATATACATACATTTATAAAGCGTTTCTATGACTTATAGAAAAGTCACAAAAAAATTAAAAATTAAATTTCAAATTTCAAAAAATTAAACATTTTTAAACGGAAACAGCATAAATTATTAGTAAAAAAAAAATCATAATAACAATAATAAACACTTTAACCTATTATAAAAGTAAAATAATTTTAAAAACATAATATATCTGTATGTTTTTGTACAATATAATAGAACAATAGTAATCCTATTTTACGTTTTATATTTTATATGTTTTTAGTAAAAAAAAAAAAAAACAACCAATAATCTCAGAAATAAATAATAATCCAAGACATATATTGTATATATATGTGTGTGTGTGTATGTATCTTCAAACATATAGAAAAGTAACAAAAAAATAAAATAATTTAAACAATACACAGGTAACAAAATAACTTTAATTCATATCCTTTAAATAAAACTAATAATAATGATAATCAAAGAGACATATACATAACATCAAATACATATATAGATTGAATCGGGGAAAAAAATAAGGATAGGTGCCCATGCATCCACTATCAAATAAACTACTGAATATATATATATATATATATATATGTTTAGGCAAGGGACAAACATAAGGGATATGAATTGCATCAATGCTAACAATATTAAACAGAAAGGGCACATATAAACAGTAAAAAAAAAAAAATAAACATTTCAATTTATGACAAAAAATCCTTCATGAAATATCATTTCGACGTCACTCTCATTCGAGTTGGAGGGCGCCTGAAAAATTCTAACCTACCTTACGAAGCAAAGCATCCTATACTTCTCTCAAAACAATCACAATTAACGATTTTGTTAATCGATTTCGTCTATCGTCTTCATTGTCATCCGGGACCGCAAACTACTCAGAATATTTTACACCAAGGGTATTGGATCTTATCTGCACGTAGCGTTATACGCAAAAGACTTCATCAGTGTATACCATGTTTTCAAGCAACACCTTTTTTTTTTTTTTTTTTTTTTTTTTTTTTTAAAAAAAAAATCGGCGTTTACACCCACTGCTCTGAAGACCTGTTAAGCAGTACTTAGGGTAGTGGGTCGCCATCGTTTATTGAAATAAATAAAACAACAAAAAACAATTTTCCGCTGGGGTGGGTGACCGGACAATACCGGCCACACCACCCCTTACAAAGATTAATACAAATTTTTCTTTTTAAATATCAAGGGAAGAGCGGCAAATTAATGTCTACCGCTCCTCCCCTCACATTTTTTCACTGATTAGGTGGGTGAAACATCTGGCCGGCGTCCGTCCTCCGCCACGTCCATCGTCTCATCCTCCTTTGGAGGGGCCGGGCAAGACCCCTCTTGTGCCGGAATGATGACCTTCGCCGCCGCCTTGCAGGCCGCCGCCATGTGGCCCTGCTTCCGGCACCGGAAACAGGTTTGCTGGCGTTTTCTCCAGCAACCTGACCCGGCACCTGGTCCACCCGACTATGACACAACCTGCCTCGGCAAGCTTTAAAGCTGCCGAGTACGTTGTGTCAAACCGGGCGACCATTCCGCCTCGCCCGCCCGGTTTCTCCGCAAGAAGACGGCCGGAGAGCCGTCTTTTGCGAAGTCCCGCCGGACGAGGCCGGTGCGGGTCAAGCCGCTTTCGACGTCCGCCTCTTCGCACCATTCCGGTACGTCGAGAAGCAGGACCGGGTACGACGTTCAGGTCGGTTGACCCGAGCGTCTACCCCCACGACGGCCCTGACGTTGTCCGCCAGGATGTCGGCCCCCGCAGCGTCGTCGACTTCGAGGAGGATGCCGCCCATCCTCGTCGTCCTTGTGGTCCGAATCTTGACGCCGATGGCGTCGAGATTGACCTTGCTGGCGACCCTCTTCATTACGGAGGTCAATGTAACCCCCTCACCGGTCGGTCGGTCTATAACGACCACCGAGGTTTGGGGGAACACGCCTCCGTATGAGGGCCGCCTTTGCCTCAATGGGCGAAGGTTTCCCCTTCGCCACCGGCTTCGGACCACTAGAGCGCTCCGCTGGCTTTCGTCCCCTCCTCACGACCTCAACCCATGAGGTCGGATTTGGGTCCACAGCGGGCGCAGGTGGAGACGGGACAGCGGCCTCCTCCTTCTTCCTCGTATCTGCCGGGGGCGCAGACTTCGCAGTGTGCGGTAGCGGCGGCGGTTGCTTCCGCTGCTGCTGTTGCTGTTGGCGCTGCTTCTGCTGCTGCTTCTGCGGCTGCTTCAGCTGCACCTCGCCATGCTGGTAGAGATAACGCTGCTGGCGCTGCTGGCGTGGCTGCTGCTGCTCCGATCGCTGCAGCGGCTGGGACAGCATACCCCGGAGCTCACGGTTTTCAGCCGTGAGCTCCGCGATAGCCTTCCCTTGCTCCAGCAGGTCCGATTGGACCTTGCTGAGGGCCTCCAGTACCAGGCTCAGAGAGCCTTGCACTGTGGTGTCCCCAGCGACTGGAGCAAGAGAGGAGGCTACCTTTTCAGGGGTAGCCTCTGTCCGTGGCCTTTTGGCGGGGAGTCGTTCCGGGGCGACAATCGAGTCGTCCCTTTCCGACTCCACCGCCTCGGCCCTGGCAGCCCTTATGCGGGCCTTGCAGTCCCGAAGGACTGCGAGCTCCCGCTCAACGCCGCGGATGGCTTCCTGGATGCCCTTATGGACACCCTTTCCACCTTTCTCCGCGACGATCGCGGAAGCGGCCCGGATGTGCTCCTTGACGCGGGTGAAGGAGTTCTCCTCCCTCGCAACCAAGGAGCACATCGAGGCAACCGTTGGGGAATAGCTGTAAAACAGCTTCTCCCTAAGGTGACCTCCCGGGGTGCCAGTTGCAGCCGCTGCTGCGACCGGCGTCCCTGTTTCCATCATCGTGTCCTTCGTAATCCGGTTTGCCGAGTCCAATTCTCCTTCCGTTTCTCCAGTTTCTCTATCCAGTTTGCTGTTTGTAGTCTCCATGTTGTTCCCACGATAGTCAAGGGAATGAGAGTCCGCCGCGTCAGAGCCCCGAATGACGCGGTAAGGCTGGATACTGTGTTGTGCGCCAGAGCCACACAGGGTCCTCGTGGACACGTAACTATCCCCGTGCCAAGTGACCCCCTTGACGAGTTGGGGGTTAGGAGAGCCGGTTTTTCGTCAGCGAAAGGCATGCTCAGGCCTCCTGGCCCCAGTCAACCAAGCCCAGAGCCAGGTCGGTGCGAGCCAGGGGTGTAAACACCCCTGGTGGAACTCTTAGTCGGGTCGTTCTCAGTTTAGTCCTGTCCAACATGGGAGGCCCTGCTGGTAGAATACACTACCGTTGGCATAGCACTAAACCTCATTGAACGACCGTTCAAGCCCCCTCACCACGACAAGGTGAGTTCCACGAGGGGGTTCAAGCAACACCTAAGGCCATGAAACCTATGATGGGAGGATTGCCTCGAGTTCGGTTAATAGGTACAAACGCATTCTCTCATGTAGATGTGGACTTTGCAGGACCTTTTTGGGTGAAATCTGCATTATTACGGCGCATTCAAGCTACGAAAGGTTACTTATGTATATTTGTCTGCATGGTCACTCGAGCTGTTCACCTCGAACTTGTAAGTGACCTAACAACAGCCCTATTTTTATCAGCACTAAATAGATTTATTAGTCGACGGGGTCGTTGCACCGTTATCTATAGTGATTGTGGTACCAATTTCGTGGGAGCAAAACGCTATTTAGAAGAAATACAGAAATTAATAATATCCGATGACGTGCAAAAGGGACTTTCTGATCATGAAATACAGTGGCATCTAAACCCACCTGCTGCACCACATATGGGTGGTTTATGGAAAGCGGCAGTAAAGTCTGCGAAAACTCTTCTGCAGCGGACCATCAAGGAACAGATTCTAACGTACGAAGAGTTGAACACTTTATTTCACAGAGTTGAGGCAATTCTAAATTCCCGGCCATTACGACCTATGACTTCAGATCCTAATGAATTACAACCTCTAACTGCAGGACATTTTTTGACATTCGAACCGCTTATTACAATGCCCACACCGAATACAAATAGACCCTTACCTAAACTTGGACTTCATCGTCGTTGGAAGTTAGTACAACAACTTCAACAACACTTCTGGGAACGTTGGCAACAGGAGTATTTACATACAATCCAAATGGAATGAAATCCAAAACAATCTTTCTCCCGGGGATCTTGTGATAATTAAGGAACCAACTCCACCCCTTACGTGGAGAACCGCTCGAGTGGAGGAAGTATTTTTAGGGGCGACAACATTGTTCGAGTCGCTAATGTCCGTACTGCCGATGGCAAAATTGTTAAACGTCCGGCAGTGAAATTGTATCGTTTACCATTAAACGTTGAAGGTTAGGTACCTTCAAAGGGGGCAGTATGTTCGGGCGTATTGCTGCCATACTAGCGGAGCATTGACCGATGCACCCAATATCATTAATTGCCATCATTACCGCCGTTTATCGTTATTTTTTCTGTCTGTCGTCGGCGAGCCGTCTTCGGATATACACTTAATATAAATAGTGTAATATACATTTTTATTACCTATTGTTACCGTTACCGTTTGGTTTTTTGTGCGTTACTTTTACCGTCGTCGGTCACCGTCTATCTTTTTGCACCACCGTTGTCACTACCAACACCGCCGGTGTTCCAGTAAAATCATACCCCCGGATATTCTTACCTGGTGGGGGGGGGTAAGATTTTCCTAGGATAATTGTACCCCTGGTATGATTTTCCTAGGATTATCTTACTCCCCTAGGGGGGTAAAATTTTCCTAGTATAATTATACCTTTGGTAAGATTTTCCTAGGTAAATTTTACCTCCAATAATATTTTCTTATGATTATTTTTTCCACTTAGTCGGACAAACTTTTCATAAAATAATTTAACTCCAATAAGACTTTTCATGATTATTTTTTGGTTGAGATGTTATAATAAAACAAAATAATTATATTTTGGCAAAATGCAAATATATTTGCTTATATCATTTAAATTTACCTATTATATAATATTTTAAGTTGTTTTGTGTGTATCTGTGTACATATACAATTGATTTTTTAATGAATTTAAAAATATATATTTGGAGTGAATTCTCAAATTTATTACAGTTAATTTATTAAAAATGTACCTAATTTATCAATAGTTAATTTAAAAACTTTTTAAAATATAAACTATTTAGGTGTGATTATTGTCAAAGCTGGGCATTAATGAGTTTAAAGTTAAAATTAAGTTACTTAACGCATTACTTTTGTTCAAATTAATGTTTAACTATATAAGTTACATTTTATTTTTATATATTTTCATTTTTCTTGAAGCGTTTTGTTATATTACATACAAATAAAAACATTAAGTAATTAATTTAACTTAAAAAGCAAACAATATTTGTATTATAATGATATTAATTTCATATCATTACTTAAAATATCTGCGAATTGAAATTTATTTAGTTATGTATTTTAAATACAAATTATATATATAATAAAATTATGCTAGGTAGAACAAGTTAGTGACATTTGAATATTTTCTTTAAATTCAGTAAAATACAAATCAGGTTATAAACTTATACAGAAATTCGTGATGTGACTATTGATGTCTATATAATATACTATTCTCTATATGTGTAATGAACAAAGGGATTTCTGTATTTTATATAACTTAGAAATGCCAAATTGTAAAAATAACCATGATTCATGGTCACCAATGACCATGATTCCAACATTGTCTGTATTCTATTTAAACTAAAATCAGTGAATTAAATAATATTTAAAATTGATATATTTTAAAAAAAATAAAAAAATCTTCTTATTAAGCATACCTAAATGAGCTATTTTAGTTTCTACCAAACTATTTAACTTAAAACATTTAATATAGTAATACATAATAAATTTTCTTTTCATTTATTCAAAATGTCAAAACATTCTTTGACATTTTAAAAATGTTGTTAAAACTCTTATGAAATTTTCAAATTTAAAATATGCTATGAATTTTAATAAAAAATTTGTTCACAGGGAAAATTTGTATTTCACTTTAAATCCAAAATTGTTTATTATAAATTATCTTTAACATTTTATTAATATAACATCACCCCACTGTTTAATAAATTTATCGGATGTACAATTATCTTGAAATTATTTTACCGGTGGGGGGGGGGGGGGTAAGATTATCCTATGTAAATTTTACCTCCCCCGGTAAAATAGTCCTAGGATAATCTTACCCCCCTTGTTTAATAAATTTACGGGAGGTGAGATTATCCTAGTGTATTATACATAATATATTACCTAAACGGTAATGTTTTTTTAGGATTATCATACCCCCTGTAGTAAAAATAAAGTTTTAGAATATTTTCACACCAGGTGTCATTGGAAATTTATACCTTCCATACATTATTACCGGAGGGAAGGGGAGGTAATAATCGCTTAGTGTAACAGGCGATTTTTACCTTGTCATACATTATTACCGGGGAGTAATAATTACCGGAGCTCTGAAATAATAATGTTATATATGTATTTATGTACTAAATATATTTTATGATTTTTTGGCTCAGATAAAAATACTTCAATATATATTTTTTTTAAATTAATTATTATTTACAAGTGGCTGGCATTTTTTTAAGGGGAGTTACAGTTTCAAAGTCTCCCCTGATGAGCCACTGATACATAAAAATATTATTAATAACAAAGTTACATATATTATTGTCAATGGGTTTTACTAATGTAACAAATAATAAATCCATTTATAATATTGTAGTTATTAGTTATATTATTTGAATTAATTAAATGTATAACCATATTCATACATGCATGATTTCCATATAGATTAAGAGGTATGTTCAAGTAATTAATATATTAGTTATGGACAGTGTCTATATATTCATTTTAGACTCAAGCTTATATCTGAAACCAACACACTACGTTAATATAAAAACGAATATTTTTATAAAAATAACTAATAAGTGATAATTTTTAATATTTATTTGTTCACTAAAATATTTTGTATTTACATATAATATAATTTTATATATAAGGTAATTTTAGTATCAGTCACTCCCGTCAATTGAAAAGTCTTATGCTCAAACTATCATTGTTCTTTTTTGTTACGAGTATTGTTGACCTAACATGTGTTGTTGGGCTTTTGTGTTTAAACCAGAATTTATCATTTCCGTCGTCATCCCTATTATCAAATGCCCATTATTGTTTGATTTATTGGATTTGTTTATTTTTAAGGTCGATATAACATTCACAAGCAGTTGTGAATACTTATATAATTTTTAAATATTTTAAAAATTTTTTAAATTTTTTAAATAACATAGAAATAAATAAAGCATAATTAATATGCCTATTTTTTATTAGCTTTTAAAATAATTTTAAATACTTTTTCATTATTTTTGGTACTTTTTTAGAACTTTTATACTAATATTTCTTTATTATAAATTATCGTTTTACATTTGTATAGATTTACAAAATCCTAAGTCTATTAATAACATTGAATGTTTAATTATGTTAATTTCATATGGGAAAACTTTTATATATAAAAATTATAAAATAAACAAATAAATATGTTAATAGAAGTCTAAATATGTTGTAGTTATTCCGATAACCATAATTAAACCTAAATAATTTGTATTTAAAAAAAAAAATAATTAACTTTAGGTGTGATTTTCTAGATGGTACATTTTCAATAAATCAATTGTGGTAAATTTGCGAATTTACTACCAAAAATTTTTTTTAACTCATTAAAAAATAAAATTGTATATATATATATTTATATATATATGACTATTTATGTATATATATTCATAAGTACTCACAAAATAACTTAAAATATTAAATGGTTGGTAAATTTAAATGAGATATCTATATAGTTTTACGTTTTGACAATATAATTTAAACATTAATAGCACCCCGAACAATTTTATAAAAGAAATTTACTGATGACAGTTATTCTAAGAAAAATTTACTGTTTAAATAGTTTAAAGTTTAATTTAGTGGGAGCAAAATAAACTTGAGAAAATATTACTGGTTTTAAAATTAACCTAGTAAAATTTACCGATGGAATAGTAATCTTAAGTAAGTAAGTTATCTTAGGAAAATTTTACCCCTCTATGGGAGTAAGATAATTCTAGGAAAATGTTACCGGGGGGTAAAATTTACCTAGGAAAATCATACCGGGAGTATAGTTATCCTAGGAAAAATTTACCCCCCTAGAGGAGTAAGATAATCCTAGGAAAATGTTACCGGGGGTACAATTATCCTAGGAAAATCTTACCCCCCCGGTAAGATTATACGGGAGGTAAGATAATCCTGTTACACCGGCAGTCAATATCGGAATAACTACCGCCGTTCGAATGCCATCGTCGTCGAAAACGGTTTATTTTATGTTATTATATTTTATATATAACTATATCTAGTTTGTTTAAAGCCCCTATACTGGCCAGTTAATTAAGTTGTGTCCTAATTATTTATTTTTGAATAGAACATTTTTCATACCTAACCTTGTATCGTGATTGGAGTTTTATAATATACAAAAATTTCAATTTAAGACCTTTCATTTTATACAGTCCATTTTGTTTTACATATTCGAAGTAACATATAAAGTTGTTTAACTTCTTCTATATAAGGAAGGCAACCCAAACCATATACTTCTTCATCAAATGAAATTGTAAGTAGTTTATCTTCTTCTGCCAAAAGTAATTTTAAAAAATCGTCCCTTACTAAACCTCTTACTGGTTTGCGCCGAATATATTTCATTCTACATAAAAATATACAATATTGTTGAATATTATATAAACTATATGAATGATTTATGATTGATGAAAAATTATATATATATTTATTATATATATTTACATATATAACAATACTAACGAATAACAACTATGATTTTCATCTATTTATTTGATACCTCCTTTGGTTGGCACAATATTCATGGCACGATCAAAGAATGTTTCTCGTAAACATTTCCTTTCGAGAGGCTCACGAGAGAGTAGACAGGCCACCATATACTTACCCGCTTTTAAAACTTCGTCAGGAGTAACGAATAATCTATAAATAAATAAAAAATATATATACTAAATGTTGGACATGTTCGTTTGTACATACTCGTTGCAATATTCATCAGCAAGTTTATATGGATCAACAGATTCTTGATCTACTTCATGCCTTTAGCAGCTGTCACGAACATTTACAGCAAAGTGTTCAGATTTTAAACCAAAACGTTTAGCAAAACCGGCTGAAAATATGAATGCATAAATAAGCACACATAGAATATCAATATTAAATTTAACATACCTAGTCCAGATTTCAAGCACAATGTATATGGTCCTGAACTACTTGCAGGTTTAACAGTTTCTGCATTTGAATCATCATCGTCTAAATTACTAGAATCATCTTCATCATCTGGTTCTTCACCAGCCTCTATTGCAAGTTTTCTTCTCTCTTCCCTTAGTTCTCTAGATTTATTTTTTAATTCTCTAGCTTTTTTCCTAGTACTTTATCTACCATAAACATTTCCAATTGATAATTTCGCATTTTTTCCAATAATTCAATTAACATAGTTTTGCGAGATTTCAATTGACACCACTAAAATATACAAGAAAAATACTATATAATTTGTTAATACATATTTAATGATTTTATTATTTTCTAACATGATATAATTTACTTTAGCATCAAAATGCTAAACTCTCCACAAAGCATTAATGTCCAGTTCAGGCTCAACATATTCTTTTATATAGTATGCTAAAAATGAAACTTAAAATTTTTCTGAATTCTTTCTTCAAGTTCTGATTTTGCATAAATTCTAATGCGTTCTTAATTTTTCCAATTGCTTGTGGTCCCTTTTTAGACTGAAGTCGAGGATCAACACCACCCTTATTTTCCTGTATATATCGTCCATCAAAAATATTATCATACGATGTTTTTTAGTAAGAAATATTGATACTCTAAAAGCATTATAATGACCCATAAAACAAGAAAAATAATACAATTTTACCTGTGTCGTAATAGTTGGTTTGCAAAATGCTTGTTTATAAATCCATTCTGCTTCATCGTCTAATTCATCAGAACCTTCAGGTACTGGTGTTACTGGAACTTCACGTAGTTGCATTCTTTCTGGTATATTATTATTACGAATCTAGACATAGAAATAATATTAAAATAAAACAATAATTAAGTTACAATAATAGTTTACTTGATTATCTAAATACGTGAAATGTCCTCTTTGCAACTCAATTGGTACATAAATTTCAAATATTGATTTTCTAGTAGCTTTTCTAATTTTTAATTTTTTTTATTTAAAAAATACTATAATTATTTATTAAAATTAACAATCATAAAAACTTACTCTCCGTACTCAGTGTACCGGTACACTGGACACCTGATTTATTTTTAAATAAATTCAGGTCGAATCGCTATCTGTTACGTCGGTCGTACACGTCGTGGTAAACCGACGGGTTAACAGACAAGTGTGTTGTGTGGTTACGTGATAATGGTGTTTACACTTTTCCATCACTTCGCAAATTTGTTTATTCACTGTTAATTTTCGTTAATCTTGTTTGTTACATTTAATGTAATGGCATACAAAACGATTTATCAGAAAACACTGAGTGAATTACAAAGCGAATGTGAAAGTAGAGGCATCTGCTGTTCGGGAACAAAAGACGATTTACTCGTCATTTTGGAACCGAAACTCCGTGACGATGGTTTTAATCCGCTAAATAAAGATGATTTCAGGTCGAATCGAGAAGATGGCTTTATCGATGACGATTTACACAATTTATACAATGGGACAAGTATACATGGTACTCGTGCCTTATCAACTGTTCGTTCTCGGGGATCAAGCTGTTCAAGCGCGAATTCGCGTACATCGAGTCCCGGAACACGTTCAACCCGCAGTTTAAATTTGATAAGACAAATTAGTTCAGTCGCGTCCGATTTAATCGACGCGGGAGCACAGGTTCGACGGGAAGTAGTTTTCCTCGGACTCGAAAACCGATTGGAATCAGTCGAAATCGCTTTATTTAACATTCGTAAATCGTTGAAAACGTTGAGTGACCGTCAAATAGAGATTGAGCAAAGATTGGATTCACGGACCTGTACTTGTGGTAGCGTCGGCAACGGGCATTCCCGGGGCGCCGACGTAACCGAACATGTCGAAAATCTTCGAAATATTATGGATACATGTATGGCGGAACTTCATATTCGGTTGGCAAAAATCGAACGCGAAGTGCGTGAAACAGCGTTCGACACGCAGTCTGCGACTAAACGTTCTAAAAACGTTCGCCGATTCCGGTAAGGAACGCAAACTCGCGTACATTACAACAACCGCCAACCGATTATAATATACCAAACACACACACACGTTGTTCAACTAGTGGCAAATAATTGCGAAAGTGAAGCGTGTGATGTTACCAGGACGAATCCGATATGTAGCACGCGCATGGGTGCCTAACCCTCATTGAGTAATATTTCGTCTGCGAACTTAATCGACACAAATGCAAGGTGTGATACAAATACCGTTCGTTTCGACGATCAAATTTCCACAATCGACTCAAATACGTGGTCTTTATTAATTATATTATAAATTATATTTATAAATTCTAATTCTAATACGTCGATTCCAACCGGCTCAATGTACAATTTTAAATTGATGCTACCGCTGTTAGCCGGAAAAAAGTACGAGGACCCAAACAGTTTTATAATTAATTCTAAAGTGGTACTACGAAACTCCGACGTGCACGAGTTAGATTGAGTGCAACTTATCGGAAAATAACTGAGCGAATCGGCCGCCAGTTGGTATAAACTGATAAAGTCAATGGGCTTAACGTAGACAGAATTTCGTGAGGAATTTCTGGACCGTTGGGACAGCCCGGCACTTCGGTTACATTTGACGATGGACATCATGTTCACCCGTCAACGACCGGGACAAGCCCTGACAGATTTTTTTATTTATAAAATAAATTTGGTTATGCGTATAGGTCTGCAATTACCGAAACACGACGTCATAGACATCATCGTCTTTCTAGTACACGACGAGTTAGGTGCACTAATAAGACTGTCGAATCCGAGTACATTTAGAGATCTACGCCGTGTGGCGAAAAATTTGGATGGTTCCCGATACTATAAAAGTGTCGGTCCCGACAAAAAAACCACAAACCAAAGTCAGGCAAGAAGTAGTAACGAAGACGGAACGACACCGATAATGTGACCCACAAAAAAAACGGACCCGTTCTGTGTAATTTGTTCGGACACGCATTACGCAAATAAGTGTCCGAATCGTACCGTAAAACCGAAAACGGATGATTTGAAAAATTCCAAAAAGTTGGGAAACGAAAATAAGGCCGACAAAAAGTCCGAAAAGTCGTCCCAGAAATAAACGCCGGCTACCCTCGAAATTTCCATAAATGTTATAAGTTCCTTACCTCCAATTATTTATGAACAAGAAAATCAGGTGGTAGGAACACGTAATTTTAATATTACGACTTCACAATTATCTTCTATCATAAACTTCTCGCCATCGACAGTTCCTGATCAAGGAACAGTACAGTCGTATAGGGAAGGAATAAAGAGATAGTGGTTGTCACTTAGTATTTGCGTTTCTGAAGACACTATGGTTTTTGATCAAACTGACAACTTGATCGAAAAATCAAAATCGGTAGAAAACCAAAAATCAGTTCCTCATTATATAATTGATGAAAGAACTGACAGTGGGTCCGATTTCGGAGTAGTCAATATTCCAAATTATACTCCGACTTTCGTTCAACCACTTGGTCATGGTTACCTGAGCGTAAATATAGTGACTACAATGCAATTTTGGAGTCCAATTTCTACACGGTCTATACCAGAAACAAGCTCAACCCCGAATAAAAGTAAAAAACTAGTAGAAACGATTCCTTTTGACACCCAGTTGAGTTCGGAAAATTCATCTTCGATTACAACGATTTCTACCGTGTTAGAAACGTGTTCAGAGGAAATTTCTACCCCAGCGGTGGAGTTAGAATTTCCGAATGGTTATGTAACGGCATTACTTGAAACTCAGGCAGTAAAGTCCAACGTGAAGCCCTGGGTCGCGAGTAAATTTAGTAAACACTATTCAAGTAATACTACGGTAGTGAAATTAGCGGACAGCCGTACTACGCAAACTACTAGTGAAAGCATTTTCGTTCCAACGATTGCAAACTTAAAAGTCAGTTTTCGCGCGGCCGTCTTAATCGACTTGTTTAGTGACGTTCTAGGTTATGACTTTCTGTTACAAAACGAAGTGTGAAGTAGTGCACGTCGCTACACTTCGTATTTGAAATCATATACAAAATATTAATGTGGAATCACATCGTCAATTTAAGTTATATTTACAATTACTAAATTATAATATACAAAATAAAACTTACAATATACGACTTACAACTATGGTACTATGTATAGATATATATTTACAAGCTTACGCCGGATATAAGGAGGATCCGGCGGGGTCAAGATCTACAATTACTTATGCCTAACACGTTCCCCGTTCCCTACTAACCGTGGCGCAGATACGCTGGCTGCCCAAGCCTACGCCCCGTGAAGTTGGATGGACGATGGAGTTAGGAAACGCCTCCAAGAAGAAGGATACGAATAGGAAGAGAGGGCACACCCAAATAGACGGCCGAGCACGGGATGACTGAAAACAACTCCAAATAGAGTGTCACGGATAGGAATCGAGGGCACACACCCCAAATAGCCCAAAGGTTAGGAAAAGACCTCTAAACACCTCCAAATAGAGGGTCGCGGCTGGACGACGATGGTACACCCAAATAGGTAGCACTTCCGCGTGGAGTTTCGCCCGGGTCTCTTCGCCACGTCTCTGGTCAATACTCGGCTGTAGATTGAGGTATGCGTGCTTTTCCGTCCACGTCGATTGATGTTGTTGCTGCGTGTGTTTTGTTCTCCGTTCGTCAAGACTGCGATGTTCGGCTGGAGTCGAAGTACTGCTGTCTTGATGAATGTGGATGAACTGATTGATTCTCATAGTTTTTTTTTTTTTTTTTTGAAACGGGGAGGAGGAAATCTTCATAAGACACCTCCGTAATGAAAAGAGCCGGAGGTAGTGCTGGATTCACCATGAAGTGGTGCCTACCGGCTAAAAACTCCTCCCCAGGGGACAACAATAAAAGTTATACACCTAATGAAAAACGAAGAAAGAAGAGTGGGAAGAAAAGGAGAAAAGAGGTATGTGCAGAGTAAAAGGTGGCCATCACTGACTCATAGGGTTGAGCAGTGAGGCACTTGCGCGTAAGGCGAAGCTGGGAGGGTTATCTACAAAGCTAATGTAAACATGAGGACAAAAAAAAATACAAATAAAAAAAAAATACAATAAATAAAAATAAAAATAAAAATACAAACAAATAACAAACATGCAACACAACCCACGACTCATAGACACACATGCGTGTGTCTACAGTCGTCAAGTTGGCAGAACGGAATGGTGTTCCATTAAAGAGCAGGGACGGCGTACCCAGTCGTACGACTTGAGGACGAAATCTGCGGATGCAGCGATCGAAGAGTTAGGGTGCAAAATGACCGATTTGCGAAGTCTAATTGCGAAGATTGGAGCGGCTTGCAGAGGAGGTAATATGCGGATTTCTTTGATGATCTGGGAGTTCCTAACGTACCATGGGATATGGAGAACGGATCTCAGTAGTCTCATAAAACAGCCCTGAACTGGCTTGAGACGGTTTTCACCGGCCGCTCCCCATACGGGGATGGCGTAGGTGCAGATACTTCTCACGATTGCTGAGAAGGCACGAAGTTTTGTCACGGGTAACACGTCTTTGTTGTTAAAAAAAGGCTTAAGTTGGATGAAGGCTCCGTAGGCCTTGCCACGTGTAATCCTGATGTGCCTGCACCAGGAGAGCCTGCGGTCGAGAGTGACGCCGAGATATTTGGCGGAATAGCTCTAATCGATGGGGTGGCCATCGATTGCGATACCGTGATGGGGGGGTGTGGTTTCTTTTTGAAAAGAACACCGCAACCGTTTTAGTCTTGTTAATGGCAAGCCGCCCACTGTTATATCAGTCATTAAGGCCTTGGAGATGGATGTTCAGGAGATGGGTGCAGCGATCGATTTGAGCGGTTGTGCGGGAGACGGCGTAGATGAACGTGTTTATGCCTTCGCGTTGAGGAATGTCGTGGCGGAAAATGTTCAAAAGGGCGGGGGAGAGTTTTGCACCCTGTGGGACCCCAGCCGTGATTGGACGGGGATCTGAGAGGGAGTCACCTATTTTGACCCTGATGGATCGTCCCGAGAGGAAGGAACTCACCACGCCTATCAAGTAGGGGGGAAAGTTGAGGTGGGACATTTTGTATAGCAGACCGTCATGCCACACCCTATCGAACGCCTGTTGAACGTCGAGGAGGACCATCGCAGTGTGGTGCCTCCTGTTTAGACTGTCGGCTAAGTGTTCAGTGACCCTGAGAAGTTGGTGAACTGTGGAATGTTTAGGCCTGAAGCCGTACTGAACGTTGGGGAGAATGTTGTTGGCATTTACGTGCTGGTTCATTTAGGTGAGCAGCACGCTTTCCACGACTTTGCTGATGGAAGACAGCAAGCTGATGGGTCTGTAACTGGAGGGGGAGCTGAGCGGTTTGCCTTGTTTGGGAAGACAGATAACAGTGGCCTCCTTCCAGGCGGCGGGAAAATGATTGAAGCGCATGACGGCGTTTGCGATGTTGCTGATGGCCACAAAATGTTTCCCTGGAAGTGTTTTTAGCACGCTGTTTCTTATACCGTCTTTACCCGGGGCTTTGCGATTTTTTAGGGTGCGAATAATAGAAGAGATTTCTTTCGGAGATGTAGGAGAGAATTCGGAGTCGATTAGGGGAAGCTGAAGGACCTCGCGTTCCACTTCGGCGTGGACCTCCTCTAACTCGACGAGGCTTCGGTTGGGTGAGCATTGGGCCTGCAGGGAAGTCGCGAATATCTCTGCTTTGTCGGGGTCAAGTGAGTATGAGTTGTTTTCTTGAATGAGGGATGGGAGAGAAAGACGTTTGTGTCGAAGCTCTCCTACTACATTCCAAACGCTGTTGGGATGAGATTCGGCTTCGGCGATAAATTTGTTGAACTGTTTGTCACGGAATTCAGAAACTCGAGAAGTAACGATTTTTTGGATGGCGTTTAATTGGGTTTTTATGTCGGGTGACCTGTGTCTATGCCAGAGCCTGCGTAGTCGGTTTTTGTTGTCGACGAGTTGTTTTAAGTCGTGGGGACTTCTGAGTTTATGTCGTGGTGCAGGAGTTGTGATCGTAGCGTTTTTAATGGCATTGTTCAGTTCAGTTGTCAGTATTTCGACCGCGTTGTCGAGGTTGGACTGGGTTTTTATCGGGCTGCATTTGAAAGGAGAGATCTCAAGATTGTATTGAAGAAGCAGCCAATCGATTCTGTCTACGGTTAGAGGTGTGTTGGGGGGTAAACCGGGAACTTCGAGAAGAACAGGATTGTGGTCTGAAGAAAGAAGTTCTAGAGTCCAGATGCCTTTCGGTAAGGTGACGTTTTTTGTGATGAACACGTCGAAAATGTCCGGATCGTGGGAGACGCAACCGGGAAAGTGCGTGGGAGCCGGGGGGCTTCGATATCAAAATTGTGTCGAAGGAGGGTCTTTAAAAGAGAAACGTCTGCTGGGTTGTTGTGCTTACAACCCCATGAGGTGTTTTTGGCGTTTAAATCGCCGGCTACGATGGTGGGGACGTTGGAGGCGAAAAGAGGAATGATGCAAGATAATTTTTTGTTTCTGGTAGGGGGGGAGTAGAAAGAAATTATTCGAATAGGTGAGGGGGTGGTGTAGATTTCGACACCTACGGCTTCACAGCCGATGTTGTCCGTGGAGACTGCGCGATGGCGCAGACCCCTACGAACAAAAACAGCCACTCCGCCGTCGATGGAGTCGGGACGGTCTCGTCGGTAAGTTACGTAGTTCTGTAGGTAAATACGTTTGTTGGAGTTTAGTCGAGTTTCGGTAATACATGCTACGTCAATTTTCTTGTCGTCTAGTAGTTGTTGAAGTTCGGTCAGTTTGCTCAGAACGCCGTTTGCGTTCCAGTTTAAAATTAAGAGGTTATTGGGTGGATTATTATTCATTGCGGTGTTGGATTATGACCGCCGTGAGGGTCTGCGCGAATTGCGAGACTGCGGCTAGGATGGGGGCCTGAAGGGGTGTTGTCCGGGAGATTTAGCATGAGAGGGGGGGGGGTGTGATTTTGTGGACAGGGGGGTGGTGGTACAGTGGTGGTTCTGAGAGTGGTCGCTCTCGCGTAAGAGACATTTGGGCGGGTGGTACTGTTTTGAGTATTTCTGGGAGGTTGAGATCTGGGAGCCGGAACCGTTTTGGTTTGTGCTGTTGGAGCAGCTTTAATCTGGGTGATTGGGGCAGGTTTCTTTTTGGGTGCCTTAGTGCACCCGCGGTAGGTGGCGCGATGTTGTCCTTTACAATTGGCGCAGAAAGGGAGGCAGTCTTTTTTGTCATTGGTTGGACAGGTGGGGGTGGCATGGTTTTTGCCGCAGAAGGCGCAAACGAAAGTGGCACGGCAATAGTTCGCTGTGTGGAAAAACTTGAGGCAGCGACAGCATTGCGGAATTTTGGTCGACTTCCGCTTGACCTCGACTTTGACGCTCAAGCCGCCGATTGAACTGATATCGAAGATCGATCGAGCTTCCGGAGAGGAAGCGTCGAGGTGGACGGTGATGAGAGGCCAAACTCTGTCTTCCTTGGACATGCGGTGAACTCGGCGAACTGCAGGGACCTTCGTACGCAGCTCCTCGAGGATTTCCTTTTCGGTGATGTCCTCGTTGACACCACGAAAAACGACCACCTATTCGCGGTCTTGGGAGAGTTGGTGGGTGGAGTATTGCAACTCCTTCTCGTCGAGATGCTTGGTGATATGGCGGAAGCTTTCCACCGTTTCAGGGTAGACACTCACCGTGCTGGACGTGTTTACGGCGCGCCGGATCGGTACGTCGTGCGCTACGAAGGCCCTACGGATTTTCGGCCAGTTTGTGGATTTGCCTAGCAAGATAGGCGGGGGGCATTTCTCCTTTTTAGTGGAGGCCATCGAGTCATCGCTGTCAGATTCAGCGGAGAAGTCGCTAAATATATTCGGAGACTACGATTGGATTTTATTCGAAAATTGTGGGGAAGATGTAGACGGGTCGTTATCTTCCATCCGGCTGTCGGTATTAGAAGGTGCGGTGGTGGTTTTGCGCCTCTTTTTTTTACGGTGACCGGACGACAATTTCGCGGAGTTAACGGATGGGGCGGTGATATTGTCGAGGACCAGGTCTGAGCTTGCCATCTTGGTTTCTAAGAGCTCCACCTTGGCTCTTAGCTGCAGTATAATTTCCCACAACTGTTCAGGGGAAAAATCGACGGGACGCGGGGTCACTCCCTGGGGACCCATTCCGGTAATTTGGTATTAAACCGAGATATGAAATAAAAAAAAAAACAGTTCAATACATGTAGAAACGTTTGTAATGCGGTGAGTTTGCGAACACACACACGGCGGACAGACGAATGAACGAACGAACGAACAGACGAACGAACGAGCTAACAAGTTTGCTGCCGGCGCAGAAGTAACGTACAACGGTGAACGCACGCGCGCCCGCGAGGGCGGTACGACGCGGTGTCTAACAGCGGGCGTAACGCAGAGCTACAGTGGGAGTTCGTAAATCACGGCAGACAACGTATCCGAAAGAAAAAACGACTCGGCCGCGTGGCCCTGGTGTTGGGCGTACTTGCCTCGTAGTCGTGTGTAAGATTACTTTGTTGTGATGATAAAAAAAAAAAAAACAGTTAAGCGCTTGAGAAACAAGAAGTTGTAAACAACTGGTGCTTCGGAGGCGTGTGCGTAATCGCAGAGGTAAGGGGTGATCAATGGTTGATCACGATTCTCACAGTTTTTTTTTTTTTTTTTTTTTTTTTTTTTTTTTTTTTTTTTTTTTTTTGGAACGGGGAGGAGGAAATCTTCATAAGACACCTCCGTAATGAAAAAAGCCGGAGGTAGTGCCGGATTCACCATGAAGTGGTGCCTACCGGCTAAAAACTCCTCCCCAGGGGTTAACAATAAATGTTGTACACCTAATGAAAAACGAAGAAAGAAGAGTGGGAAGAAAAGGAGAAAAGAGGTATATGCGAAGTAAATGGTGGCCATCACTAACTCATAGGGTTGAGCAGTGAGGCACTCGCGCATAAGGCGAAGCTGGGAGGGTTAACTATGAAGCTAATGTAAACATAAGAGAAAAAAAAAAAAAAAAAAAAAAAAAAAAAAAAAAAATACAATTAACAAAAAATTAAAAAAAAAAAAAAAAAAAAAAAAAAATACAATTAACAAAAATACACACAAAAAAAAAAAAAAAAAAAAAAAAAGCAACAACTTACGATTCATAGACACATGCGTGTTGTCTACATTCGTCAAGTTGGCAGAACTGAGTGGTGTTCCACTAAGGAGCAGGGACGGCGTACCCAGTCGTACGACTTAGGGACGAAATTTGCGGATGCCGCGATTGAAGAGTTAGGGTGCAAAACGACCGATTTGCGAAGTCTAGTTGCGAAGATTGGAGCGGCTTGCAGAGGAGGTAATATGCGGATTTCCTTGATGATCTGGGAGTTCCTAACGTACCATGGGATGTGGAAACGGGATCTCAGTCTCATAAAACAGCCCTGAACTGGCTTGAGACGGTTTTCACCGGCCGCTCCCCATACGGGGATGGCGTAGGTGCAGATACTTCTCACGATTGCTGAGAAGGCGCGAAGTTTTGTCGCGGGTAACACGTCTTTGCTATTGAAAAAAAGGCTTAAGCTGGATGAAGGCTCCGTAGGCCTTACCGCGTGTAATCCTGATGTGCCTGCACCAGGAGAGCCTGCGGTCGAGAGTGACGCCGAGATATTTGGCGGAATAGCTCCAATCGATGGGGTGGCCATCGATTACGATACCTTGATGGGGGGTGCGGTTTCTTTTTGAAAAGAACACCGCAACCGTTTTGGTCTTGTTAATGGCAAGCCGCCAACTGTTATATACCAGTCATTAAGATCTTGGAGAATGGGTGTCAGGGAGATGGGGTGCAGCGATCGATTTGAGCGGTCGTGCGGGAGACGGCCACGTCGTCGGCGTAGATGAACGTGTTGATGCCTTCGCGTTGAGGAATGTCGTGGCAGAAAATGTTAAAAAGGGCGGGGGAGAGTTTTGCACCCTGTGGGACCCCAGCCGTGATGGGACGGGGATCTGAGAGGGAGTCACCAATTTTGACCCTGATGGATCGTCCGGAGAGGAAGGACCTCACCGCGCCTATCAAGTAGGGGGGAAAGTTGAGGTGGGACATTTTATATAGCAGACCGTCATGCCACACCCTGTCGAACGCCTGTTGAACGTCGAGGAGGACCATCGCGGTGTGGTGCCTCCTGTTTAGACTGTCGGCTAAGTGTTCAGTGACCCTGAGAAGTTGATGTACTGTGGAATGTTTGGGTCTGAAACCGTACTGAACGTCGGGGAGAATGTTGTGGCATTAACGTGCTGGTTCACTCGAGTGAGCAGCACGCTTTCCACGACTTTGCTGATGGAAGACAGCAAGCTGATAGGTCTGTTAACTGGAGGGGGAGCTGAGCGGTTTGCCTTGTTTGGGAAAACAGATAACAGTGGCCTCCTTCCAGGCGGCGGGAAAATGATTGAAGCGCATGACGGCGTTTGCGATGTTGCTGATGGCCACGAGATGTTTCCCTGGAAGTGTTTTTAGCACGCTGTTTCGTATACCGTCTTTGCCCGGGGCTTTGCGGTTTTTTAGGGTGCGAATAATAGAAGAGATTTCTTTCGGAGATGTAGGAGAGAATTCGGAGTCGGTTAGGGGAAGCTGATGGACCTCGCGTTCCACTTCGGCGTGGACCTCCTCTAACTCGATGAGGCTTCGGTTGGGTGAGCATTGGGCTTGCAGGGAAGTCGCGAAGATCTCTGCTTTGTCGGAGTCTAGTGAGTACGAGTTGTTTCCTTGAATGAGGGGTGGGAGAGAAGGACGTTTGTGTCGAAGCTTTCCTATACAATTCCAAACGCTGTTGGGATGAGATTCGGCTTCGGCGATAAATTTGTTGAACTGTTTGTCACGGAATTCGGAGACTCGAGAAGTAACGATTCTTTGGATGGCGTTAAGTCGGGTTTTTTATGTCGGGTGACCTATGTCTTTGCCAGAGCCTGCGTAGACGGTTTTTGTTGTCGACGAGTTGTTTTAGGTCGTGGGGAAGTTTGTGTTTATGTCGTGGTGCAGGAGTTGTGATCGTAGCGTTTTTTTAATGGCGTTGTTCAGGTCAGTTTGTCAGTGCTTCTACCGCGTTGTCGAGGTTGGACTGGGTTTTGATCGGGCTGCATTTGAAAGGAGAGATCGAGAGATTGTATTGAAGAAGCAGCCAATCGATTCGGTCTACGGTTAGAGGTGTGTGGTGGGAGGTAAACCGGGAACTTCGAGAAGAACAGGATTGTGGTCTGAAGAAAGAAGTTCTAGAGTCCAGGGGCCTTTCGGTAAGGTGACGTTTTTTGTGATGAAAACGTCGAGAATGTCCGGATCGCTGGTGACGCAACCGGGGAAAAAGCGTGGGAGCCGGGGGGCTTCGATATCGAGATTGTGCCGGAGGAGGGTCTTTAAAAGCGACAATCCTGCTGGGTTGTTGTGCTTACAACCCCATGAGGTGTGTTTGGCGTTTAGATCGCCGGCTACGATGGTGGGGACGTTGGAGGCGAAAAGAGGAATGATGCAGGAAAATTTTCTGTTTCTGGTTGGGGGGGAGTAGAAAGAAATTATTCGAATAGGTGAGGGGGGGTGTAGATCTCGACACCTACAGCTTCACAGCCGATGTTGTCCGTGGAGACGGCGCGATGGCGCAGACCCCTACGAACAAAAACAGCCACTCCGCCGCCGATGGAGTCGGGACGGTCTCGTCGGTAAGTTACATAGTTCTGTAGGTAAATACGTTTTGTTGGAGTTTAGTCGAGTTTCGGTAATACATGCTACGTCAATTTTCTTGTCGTCTAGTAGTTTGTTGAAGTTCTGTCAGTTTGTTCAGAACGCCGTTCGCGTTCCAGTTTAAAATTAAGAGGGTTATTGGTCGGATTGTTATACATTGCGGTGTTGGATTATGACCGCCGTGAGGGTCTGCGCGAATTGCGAGACTGCGGCTAGGATGGCGGCCTGAAGGGAGTTGTCCGGGAGGTTAGCAATGAGGGGGGGTTGTGATTTGTGGACAGGGGGGGGTGGTGGTACAGTGGTGGTTCTGGAGTAGAGTTGCTCTCGCGTAAGAGACGTTTGGGCGGGTAGTACTCTTTTGAGTATTTTTGGGAGGTTGAGGTCTGGGAGCCGGAACCGTTTTGGTTTGTGCTGTTGGAGCAGCTTTATCTTGGGTTGTCGGGGCAGTTTTCTTTTTTGGTGCTTTAGTGCACCCTCGGTAGGTGGCGCGATGTTGCCCTTTACAATTGGCGCAGAACGGGAGGCAGTCTTTTTTGTCCTTGGTCGGACAGGCAGCGGTGGCGTGATTTTTGCCGCAGAAGGCGCAAGTGAAGGTGGCACGGCAGTAGTTCGCCGTGTGGAAAAATTTGAGGCAGCGAAGGCATTGCGGAATTTCGGTAGACTTCCGCTTGGCCTCGACTTTGACGCTCAAGCCGCCGATCGAGCTGATGTCGAATATCGCTTTGGCCTCTAGAGAGGAAGCGTCGAGGTGAACAGTGATAAGGGGCCAAACCCTGTCACCCTTTGACATGCGGTGAACACGGCGAACTGCAGGGACCTTTCGTACGCAGCTCCTCGAGGATTTCCTTTTCGGTGATGTCCTCGTTGACACCACGGAAAACGACCACCAGTTCGCGGTCTTGGGAGAGTTGGTGAGTGGAGTATTGCAACTCCTTCGCGTCGAGGTGCTTTGTAATAAGCCGGAAACTTTCTACCGATTGGGGGTAGACCCTTACACCGTTGGAGGTGTTTACGGCACGGCGGATTGGGACGTCGGGGAAGGCGAGAGCCTTGCGGATTTTGGGCCAGTTGGTGGCTTTGCCTAATAAGATAGGTGGGGGGGATTTCTCCTTTTTAGTGGAGGCCATCGAGTCATCGCTGTCAGATTCAGCGGAGGAGTCGCTGAATATGTTCGGAGACTGCGATCGGAATTCGGTTGAAAATTGGGGGGAGATGCGGTTGGTTCGTCATCTTCCATCCGGCTGTCGGTATCAGAAGGTGCGGTGGTGGTGGTGGAAGAGGTTTTGCGCCTCTTTTTGTTACGGCGACCGGACGGTTTCGCGGAGTTAACAGGTGGGGCGGTGTTGTTGTCGATGACCTGGGCTGAGCTAGCCACCTTGGTTTCTAAGAGCTCTACCTTGGCTCTTAGCTGAAATATAATTTCCCACAACTGTTCATGGGAAAAATCGGGACGTGGGGGCACTCCCTGGGGATCCATATCGTTAAATTGGTATTAAACCAAGGAGAAAAAAAAAAAAAAAAAAAAAAAAAAAAAAAAAAAAAAAACACACAGTTCAATACACGTAGAAACGTTTGTAATGCGGTGAATTTGCGAACACACACACGGCGGACAGACGAACGAACGAACGAACAGATGAACGAACAAACGAACGAACGAGCTAACAAGTTTGCTGCCGGCGCAGAAGACACGTATAACGAACGCACGCGCGCCCGCGAGGGCGGTACGACGCGGTGTCTAACGGCGGGCGTAACGCAGAGCTACAGTGGTAGTTTGTAAATCACGGCGGACAACGTATCCGAAAGAGAAAACGACTCGGCCGCGTGGCCCTGGTGTTGGGCGCACTTGCCTCGTAGTCGTGTGCAAGATTAAATTGTTGTGATGGTGAAAAAACAGTTAAGCGCTTGAGAAACAAGAAGTTGTAAACAACTGGTGCTTCGGAGGCGTATGCGTAGTCGCAGAGGTATGGGGTGATCAAATCACGAATCTCACAGATCGCCTCTCTATATATATACGGTTCTTGTTGCGAATCCGTCCCTCCAGTTGGTTGCCACTCCCACGTATTGACGACTAAGAACCGCACCCTTTTACTTTTCCAGTCTTTCTTATTTGTGTGTTTTTTCCCTACCCAAAATGTCTCTTCCGATCCTTTATGTTGGCAGAATACCCATCGTATCCTGCCGTCGTCAATATGCCCCGTCACAAGTGTCACTGGAATACTCAACGTATACCATCTATATAGGTGCCAAACAACGTACTACGGTATGTTGGAAAAAAGGCAAATTTGAACCAACCCTACTTCCGATTTTTTAGATATAAATTTCACAGGTGATCCGTTAGATATCAAAAAAATAAAAACAGTACTGACCAAGTACCCAAATGTTTTTAGTGGAATTATAGGACGGACAAAACTAATTGAGCACGACATTCAACTAAATAATTCGTCGCCAGTTACACTCCGTCCTTATCCGTATCCACCCACAAAGCAACAATATATAAATGAAATGGTGCGAGAAATGGAGGAACAAGGGTTGGTTGAACCAAGTACGTCACACCGTGGTCGTCACCGGTAATACTTGCCAAAAAGAAGGATGGATCTTTTCGGTTATGCGTTGACTATAGAAGACTCAAGGAGGCTACAATATCTGATGCGCAACCTATGGATAACCTTCACGACATGGTTCGTAGTATGAAGGGAGCACAGATATTTAGCAAATTAGCTCTAAAATCCGGATATCGGCAAATTTCTTTAAAGCCGATAGCCCGAAAATATACCGCCTTTAGAACACAACGTGGACTATTTTAATTTCGATGCTGTTGGATATTGTACTGCACTGATAATCGTAATTAATTATTTCGGCGACGAAAGCGGTTTATCGACTGTTAATCAGTACACCCAACACAGTTGCGCGGTGCATTACTAGTCACGTTACGCTCACGTTCTTTTACATTGTAGTTGTTTTACGGTAAAATAATAAAATATTATTTCGTTACAAATCGTGTTCGGCATTATTTAATAATATTAATGTTTCCTTCCGACTTTCAATAAAATCGAAGTATCGAGCAAAATGAAACCCTCTACTTCGACCGTCAACATTTGGTCCTTCGGGCCGGATTTCGAGTAACGAATACGGTAATAACGAAGAGTGTAACAAAGTGCGCATTTTTTTTTAAATTTCGCTGCGTCGGAACAGTGATTGCCTTAAGCCTGGAACGGTACAAATTGTGCGAGAAAGTACATCAATTTTGTCAGCCGCATGTCACAAGCCAAGGTTTTCGCTGTCTATGAGTAAGGAAAATACGCGAATTACTTGAAGTTCAAGTAATTATATGCAGTCAACGGAATTCAAGGTAAGAGAGTCAAGCCATCATTCCTTTGATACTTTCTTTCCTTTCCTATAGGCCATATAAAAATAGACTACAAACTTCCCTACTTAACAATATCGGGAATAGTACAGTTCAATAATATTTAATTAAACCCAATTATTATACAATATAAAACATATAACGTGTACTGTTCGGTCGTGATAGTCAGCACAAGTGGCAGCACTGCGACCGCCGTACTCCGCCGCCCCCCTTACCGCTCCATAGCACTATTGTTGTTGTCACATGATCGGCATAAACATAACCACGTTCTATTATTGTCTCGTGCCGCGATCGTCGTGAACGTACCGTTCTCCTTTTTTTTCTGTTTTGTGCGCGCGTCGGCCTTTTTATTGCTTTTCGTCTTGCCTTTGGCGGCACGCTGACGAAACTGCATGTTACCGACCGTTCGCTGCTGTTTCGACATCGCCGTATGTAAGCCTTTGCGCCTACCCGTTTGATATTCATCATTGTCCGCAGTCGTCGTCGTACCCGTGGGTCTTAACGATTTCCTCTGTCTTCAACGATACTTTACCGGAATTCGTCCACGTTTGTGTCTTTCGCACACACCTAATTATCCGTCGTTTCGCGTTTACGCATTGATTATTGTACAACGGTCTCGTTTGTCTTTAACGGTAATTTTAACAACACCTAGCTACGTGTGTCAACTGCGATCAGGTCGTATTATATGTATATTTATTCTCTTTTCTTTTCTTTTATCTTATACTTAAATTATATGATTGATATTGTATATTTATATATTTAAGTTGTTAGCCCGTTGGGGACATATTATAATTTGTCGTTTTATATGTATCTCCGCCATACTGCCTTTTCACACTTACGAAATTTGCATGTTATAAGTAATTAGTTTAGATTTTATCATTGTTTGTTATTACAGTCCACTATTTACATATATATATATTGTCTTTTATTTTATACATATGTTTTTCCTTTTTTTTTAATCCGCCGGCCACGAATTATTAGCGTCCGGCCCTTTCCGGCGATTTGTTTCGCGTAACGGAGGTCGGTGCGTACATTTTGGTCCTTCGGGCCGGATATATCTATATATATATTTTTTTTTGTTTTTGTTCATTTTGTTTCGTTTAAACAGCAACATTATGGTTAAGTCAAATAGAAGTGTAACGGCTCATAAGGAGTTATTGCGCGTCCGTGTCATGCGCGATCAAACAACCCGATCAATAAATAACATCTACTCAATTGCAGTTCAAGTCAATGACAACAAAACTTTAAAAGAAAATTTATCAGTCCGTATGGGAAATTTACAGTCGCTTTTCAAGCAGTTTCAAGACCAACAAAACACTATTTTAGATATTTTAATGGGATTTGACGATGGGGTCGAGCAGTTTGCCGTCGATTCAGATGTTACGACCAGAATAGAACAGGTATATTACGATACCTGCGCCATAGCCGCGCGTGTGCTTCAACGCGAAAACGCGTTCAGTTCTGTACCAGAAACATCACGCGTTTCTTCTTCGTCGTCCATTCTTGCGTTGCCCAAGATTGAGTTGCCAAGATTTGACGGAAATCTAATACAATGGAGACCTTTTCGCGATAAATTCATGTCATTGATACGCCGAAATGATAGTCTCAGTCGAATCGATCAATTTCATTACTTATTGTCATGCCTTTCCGGTACTGCACTCTCTGTCATTATTTTAAATTAAAGTAAGAAAGAATAAAATTGAAGAAAGTTGGGAGGAATTTCAAAAAATACAGTTCACGATAGAATCTAAAGTGGCAAACGAAGTGGTAGCGGCCGCTGAAGAAAGTTATCGTTTTGAGTTCGAAGATTTGTATTTTCAAGCAATCGCGGAGAGTGAAAAAGCACTCGCAAAACATAGTCGGGAAGTGCGCCAAAAGACATCAGGCAGTAAAGACGAAACATTAGAAAGCGCGACCGGTAGTCATCAAACTTCGATCGTAAAATTAGCCGCACTGAACGTACCAGAATTCAGTGGAAATTATAAAGAGTGGTCAACATTTAACGATATGTTCACGGCATTGATTCACTCAAATGAGGCGTTAACAGAAGTACAAAAGTTTTTTTATTTAAAGGCGGCATTATCAGGAGACGCAGCCGAAGTAATACAATGTTTCGAAACCTCTGCGAAAAATTACAAAACCGCCTGGGAATGTTTAAATGAACGATTTAATAATAAAAAAATGTTGGTACAAGCGCACACGAAAGCTATTTTCGACTTAGAAATCATAACAGAAGAATCATCAGACAAATTGCGGCAGTTCGTTGATAAACTTTTCGGGCACATTAAAGCGTTAGAAACATTAGGTTATGATGCTATGGAGTGGGGTCCGATGTTATTGCATATTATATCAATTAAATTAGATAGTACTACACTACGAGAATGGGAAATTCAAGCACCGAAAACCGAAATACCTAGAGTTGAGGGCTTGATTACGTTTTTAAGAAATCGTTTTCAAATATAGAGTCGATAGAAAGCGCAAATAAATTAAAGGGAAATGTTGAAACTCAAGGTCATTCAACTGAAAAGGGAAGCAAGGGTTGGATTAGTTGGAAAAAGAAGGCTATGGTACATACTACAATGACGGTGAAGTTAAAATGTTATTTATGTGAAGGAGCTCATCCGATATATCGATGTAATCAATTTTTAGCACTTACACTTCATGAACGAAAACGACGAGTCGAAAATCTGAATTTGTGCACCAATTGCTTATCAAAGTATCATACAAAAAATAAATGTAAGGCTAATCCATGTAGGAAATGCGGAGAGTTTCAGAACACTTTATTACATGTCTGTGCTGGAAAATAAATTACCGAAAGGGCGCCGTCAACATCAATAAGCGCGAACGCGGCCAAAGTACCAGGAGCTCAAGTATTATTGTCAACTGCTGTGATAAAAATATTCGGTAATTCCAAGGAACCATTTATTGCACGGGCGTTGTTAGATTCAGCGTCGCAAAGTAGTTTTATCACTAATGAGTTAGCAAATAAACTTAAGCTCACTAAAAGAAAAATAGACTGTGCGATTTCGGGAGTAAACTCGTCAGAAAGTAGAGTATCACATGTAGTTTCAGCTAAAGTACAAGCGTGCTTAGGCTCGTATGAAAAAACTATCGAATTTATAATACTACCAAAAATTACGACTAAGTTGCCGGCAGAACCGTTGAATTGGTCCAACGCATATTCGATACCCCGGATATATCGAATTGGCGGATCCGACATTTGCGAATCCGGAGAAAATTGACCTACTTTTGGGCGCAGAATATTTTTTTGATTGTTTACGAGTCGGTCAGTATAAACCATCAGCTCACGGTCCTATACACCAGGAAACTACTTTTGGGTGGATAGTTGCCGGTTCCGCAAACACACCACAAGTAGCAGTACACACATTTGTGACTCAGACTATACCAGACAACAGTTATCAACTAGAAGAACAATTGTTCAAATTTTGGAAATTAGAAGAGGTTAAAGAAAGACAAATTTATAGTCTTGAAGAAGAACGTTGCGTCACACATTTTAACGAAACGGTGACGAGAGATGTGAATGGAAAATTTATAGTTCGATTACCGTTTAAAGAAAACGTGAGTGCATTAGGTAATTCAAAAACTATCGCGTTAAAACGTTTTATGTCAACCGAAAAAAGATTACACGTTAACCCGCAGATGCGAAACGAATATGTAAGGTTTATCGACGAATATATACGATTAGGTCATATGGAACAAGTACCAGATAACGAATTAAATAACGAGTTGGTGTATTACATTCCGCACCACGCCGTATTACGAAATAACAGTCTCACTACGAAACTACGAGTAGTTTTCGACGCTTCATGTGCGACGGACAGTGGGAAAAGTCTTAATGACATTTTATTAAAAGGCCCTACAATTCAAGAAGACCTAATTTGTATCATTAGTCGTTTCCGAACCTATAAGTACGTTTTGTCCGGGGATGTTGAGAAAATGTACAGACAAATTTGGGTGGCAGACGAAGATATCGATTTTCAACGTATATTGTGGAGGTCAAACCCAACAGAAGCCATCAAAGAGTTCAGACTTAAGACCGTAACGTATGGAACGAGTCCAGCTTCGTACTTAACAACTGCTTGTATGAAAAAATTAGCTAGTGAACAAACCGAATTATTCCCAGAAGCAAGCTCAGCGATAATGAACGACTTCTACATGGACGATTATCTCGGAGGCGCTCAAAGTATCGAAACAGCTGTTAAACTACGCGATGAAATCACTACTATTATGAACGTGGCAGGTTTTTGTTTACGTAAATGGATATCAAACAATATACAATTATTGGACGGAATTAAAAACGATAACAACGACCCGTTACGAGTTCTAAATTTGGATGGTAGCGCCGTAAAAACGTTAGGATTAAGCTGGAACCCGACCGAGGAACACCTATCAATATAAAATCGATAAAGTTAATGTTAATAAGATTATTACTAAACGTACGGTATTATCTACAATCGCGACAATATTCGACCCATTGTCATTAATTGGTCCTGTCGTAGTGAAAGAAAATGTTTATGCAACAGTATGGATAAATAAAATCGGCTGGGACGAGAAACTCCACAGTCACTATGCTACGAATGGGATACATATTATCAAGAATTATTGGAAATAGAGAAAATAAGTATACCACGGTGTGTGGTTGGAGTCGATCAAGTACGCAATATACAAATACATTGTTTCGCGGACGCGTCAACAAAAGCCTATGCGGCAGCGATATATTTACGTGCATCCGATAATTACGATAATCACGTCACACGTTTAATCACCGCTAGGTCTCGAGTGTCGCCGCTGAAAGTAATTTCTTTAGCCAAATTAGAATTGTGTGCCGCAGTTTTACTGGTCCGATTGACTAAAAAGATATTACCCAGTCTAAACGTGAAAATCACGCGACGTTACTTTTGGTCGGATTCTACAATAGTTTTGCATTGGATTAATTCTACAGCATCCAAATGGAAGACGTTTGTGGCGCACAGAGTCGGAGAAATACAACAACTGTCGGCAGTAACCGAATGGGCTCATGTCAAATCCAGTGACAATCCGGCGGACGTACTGTCAAGAGGTTGTAGTCCGAATCAATTACGAGCAAATAAATTATGGTGGGAAGGTCCGCAATGGCTACGAGTAAATGAAGAATCGTGGCCCGGTACCAGCGAAAGGGCACAGTTTCCACCCGAAGAAATGCCGGAACTGAAAGTTGAAAAATCAGTAGTAATGAGTGTAATGGTAAAAGATTGTATAATAGAAAAATATTCGTGTTTTGCAAAACTGTTACGAATTACAGCGTATTGTTTACGTTGGATAACATATAATAGAAAAAATAAACGTTTTACAGCAGAAATTGAATCGGAAGAGATCGCTTCCGCAAAAATCGTATTAATTAAGATAGTACAAAACCAATATTTCCATGAAGAAATTAAATGCTTAAACTCGAAAAATAATATCAGTAAACGAAGTAAACTGAAATTATTGTGTCCATTTATCGATCGAAATGGCATGTTACGGGTTGGCGGAAGATTAAACAACTTGCTAGAAGCCGATATAGATAAGCGAAATCCTATATTATTACCTGCTCAATCGAAATTAACGAGATTAATTTTTGTATACGAACATTACCGATTATGTCATGTGGGCCCGCAAGCCTTATTATCGTCGATCAGAGAGCAGTATTGGCCGATAAATGGTCGAAATATCGCAAGGTCAACTGTAAATAATTGTATTATTTGTTTTAAAACTAGACCATTTACATTTCAACCAATTATGGGAAACCTTCCTAAATCTCGCATACAAGTCGGCCGCGCATTTGCTGTAACTGGCATAGATTTCGCCGGTCTAATAAAAATCAAGGGTGGTACTTTACGAAATACAAAAATATTAAAGCCATATATCTGCGTTTTTGTTTGTTTCGCTACAAAGGCTACTCATATAGAACTTGTCAGTGACTTGAGTACAGAGGCATTTTTAGCAGCACTGCGAAGGTTCTGGTCCAGGCGTGGATACTGCCAAACATTATGGTCGGACAACGGAAAAAACTTTGTAGGAGCCAACCGAAATTAAAGGAGTTGCGAGAATTATTTATGTCAAAGGAACATCAACAAAGGGTTCCAACGATGTTTAATGGAAAACGGAATTCAATGGAATTTTATTCCAATTTATAGCCCACATTATGGCGGATTGTGGGAAAGTGCCGTTAAGTCAATAAAACATCACTTGACAAGACAATTGGGCAATGCTATTTTAACCTTTGAAGAATTATACACTGTACTTAATCACGTTGAAGCATGTTTGAAATTCCCGGCCTATAACACCTCTATCTTCTGATCCATCTGATTTGAGTGTCCTAACACCCGGACATTTCCTCGTTGGTGGCTCTCTGACTGTTTTTCCAGATAGGACATGACAACAGTACCGATTAATCGTCTTCGTCGCTGGCAAAGAGTTACTCAACTTACGCAGTTGATATGGCAAAGGTGGAGAAAGGAATATTTGAGCCAGTTGCAGACCCGATCCAAGTGGTTGTCGACTCAAGGGCCATCGGCAAAAAAGGGCATAATGGTCGTCGTAAAGGATCTCAATTGTTCACCAACGCGTTGGAGGCTTGGGCGTATTGTAGAGATACATCCAGGTTCTGACGGAGTAGTAAGAATCGTGACTATAAGGACGGAAAAGGGTGAAATCAAACAAATAGTACGAAATCTTTGTCCTCTGCCTTTAGAAGAATAAAATGTATTAATTTATGAATTTTTGTGTGATTATTAATTGAATTGTATTTTTATATGTTTTTCTTTTTCATAATTATTGTTCTTTATTTATATTGCTGTTATTCGAATTATAATTGTAATATTAGATTTTACGCAAAGCGTAAAATGCCGGGCGGCTTGTTGGATGTTACTGCACTGATAATCGTAATTAATTATTTCGGCGACGAAAGCGGTTTATCGACTGTTAGTCAGTACACCCAACGCAGTTGCGCGGTGCATTACTAGTCACGTTACGCTCACGTTCTATTACATTGTAGTTGTTTTACGGTAAAATAATAAAATATTATTTCGTTACAAATCGTGTTCGGCATTATTTAATAATATTAATGTTTCCTTCCGACTTTCAATAAAATCGAAGTATCGAGCAAAATGAAACCCTCTACTTCGACCGTCAACAGATGCCAATGGCATAAACAAATAACCGGAAAAATTGGAAACATTTGTAAATCATCCCCTTCCCAAAAATATTCGTGCGTTACAAAATTTTTTGGGCATATGCAACTGGTACAACCGGTTCGTAAACAATTACGCCGATATAATTCGCCCTCTTACGAACTTACTTAAGAAGGGAGTTAAATGGCGTTGGTCTAAAATCGAATAAGATGCATTTAATGACATTCGGCAGAAATTGTACGATTCACCCAAATTATCTTCCCCAGATTTTTCTAAGACGTTCTGTTTACAAACAGACGCATCGGAAATTGGGGTAGGCGCGATTTTATTTCAAATGGGTGATAACCCAAACGAAAGAAAAATAATCGCGTATGCCAGTAAAAAGCTTAGTGAGACTCAACGCAGGTACGCCGTGGTCAAACATGAATACTTAGGCCTAATTTGGGCAATAGATAAATTTAGACCATTTTTGGATTCGCGTCTCTTTGAACTGTTTACCGACAATTCAGCGCTACATAGCTACACCGGGCAAAAGATAAAAATAGTAAACGTACCCGGTGGGCATTGCAATTGGGAACTTGGGATTTCGTAACACGACATATCCCAGGTACTCAGAACGAAAGGCCATATATATTATCTTGATTTCCTAATGACGATTCACTATTAGATGAAGACGCATTGGAAGAAAACTTGGAAAGTTTTCCAACCGGTAACAAAATCGGGAAAGAAAATCATCTATACTGTATCCATTCGTCCTAAGCCGATGAAACGCCGATATCTCTTCAAACACTTATTGAATGGCAGAAGGACGATAAGAAGATCCAGTCTATAGTGTCGAATTTTGACTCGGGTAACCCGTAAATAACACACGATTAGATCGACGAAAAAAATTCAAATACTTTGTTGTGAAAACGGTTTATTTAAAAAAGTAAAGGTTTGGGAAAAAACGGAAGATACGATAAAAGTGGCAGTGATAGACCCGATGGCAAACAAGATAATATCTTGTGGCGTATAACGACCATCCACTCGCGGGTCATCCGGGGTGGAAGGAGACGTACAGGGCCATCAAAACAGATTTTTTTGGAAACCAGTGCAGGACGTGACTCGTCGATATGTGGCGGCATGTCACATATGTGCGTGTACGAAACCACTAAATAAAAAAATCGATGTTCCTTTACGTCCCAGGAAATCTTCTTAACATGGGAAGTGGTTAGTGTCGACCTGATGGGTCCATACCCTCGCACAGGTCGAGGTAAAAAGTATACTAGTAGCCACTGATTGCCACAGTAGATGGTCGAAGCATATCCGTTAGGTAATGCTACGACAGCTGTGTTATAACGACTACTTTGGAAAGAGAACCCTTTTCGCGCTTCGGATACCCACGTGTGCTACTTAGTGATAATGGTCCTCAGTTCTCGTCAAGTGTTTAGTTAAAAGCACTGGTGAGACGGGGGGTGGAGGACTACCCCAATATACCATCCGAGGGCCAACCCTGTGGAACGTCGCAACCAAGAACTGAAAAAAGGCTTACGTTCAGTGTTGTTAAACGATAATCATCGTTCTTGGGATCTTAAACACTCTACAGTACTTTTTACACTGAGAAACAGACGGAACGACCGGACGGGCGTTTCACCTTCGGTATCAGTACTAGGATGAGAAACCAAAGGTCCAGGCGATTGGGCACTACTTCTATCACTCAACCTGTCAGTAAGAGTATCCGGAAATGGAACAAAGACAAACGAAGTGGTGAGTTGGGTAAAAAGGGGCATTCTAGGCCAGGTAGTGCCATGGTGCTATACATTTAACACAGCCGCCATCTTGCTGCTGCCTGGTACTATACCTTGAACAAAGCTGTAAATAAAAAGGTTTGGTACTACTGAAACCCGCGTTTAGACCTGACTTAAACCTTTATAATTTGCATAAATTTGCATAACCCTTGAAAATTTAAATAAATTTGCATAACCATTTTTTTTAAATTATAGGAAAACCTAAAAAAAAAAATGTCATTTTGAGTGAGGTATTCGAACCGCCCCCTCGTGGAACTTCCCCTCGTGGAACTCACCTTGTCGTGGTGAGGGGGCTTGAGCGGTCATTCAATGAGGTTAGTGTTATGCCAACGGTAGTGTATTCTTCCAGCAGGGCCTCCCATGTTGGACAGGACTAAAGTGAGAACGATCTGACTAAGAGTTCCGAACCAGCCCCTACTTAAGTAGTCGGGGTCGGTAAGGCCTGAGGGAGCCTGCTAGCGCTTAGGAAATCCCTTCAAACCTGGCAGCTAGGTCTAAAACGCTGGCTAGAATTTGCCATAAAAAATCAAAGATGAGAAGCGGTAAAAATGGTATCGAGTCAACCTGATGCCCTCCTGCCGGGAGGGGTCGGACGTCAGGTTACGTCGGCTGGGGGTAGACGTTCCCCCCAGAAGTCGAAATCATCCAGCAGCGTCAAAAGCGTAGCGGTGCCAACGCAGGCCGCTACCACCAGCAAAGGTGTTGGTAGGGCAACTGCGGGTGGGGACGCAAAGCAGGTCTCCACCGGTGGAGAAGAGTCCACTTCCGTGACTGCAAGGACTTCCAAGAGGATTAAGGACACGGATAAGTACAACACGCGGAAATCGAACGTGAGCGCGCAACATAAGTACGTACTACTTACGGAGTCAAAGTAAAGTACGTAAAGTACGTAAAGTAAAGTACGTAAAGTTGCAAGAGGTGGAAGGTGGTATCACAACCAACACCAAGCGAGAAATCAAGAGCTCGGTCGAGCAACTCGGCCAGCACTTAAGAAATCTACGCTACTACGCTAAGGCGGCCGGAAATCTCGGCTCTGCCGACCTAGCGGTAAGCAAGCAGGAGGTGACCGAGAAGCATATGGCCTCGGGATCGGATTCCTTAAAATCCCTCGAGGCCCGCATCGAGAGGATGGCACAAGAACAGTTAAAACTCCAACAACACTTACTGCGGCAACAGGAGGAATGGATTAGCCTGCAGCGGGACTGGATGTTGCAGCAGAAGCAACAACAAGAGGAGTAGGCCGACCGACTCCTCAAGCAACAGGCTCAGCTGCATCAGCAACCAATTTCCCAGAGGTCAAAAACTACGTCTCTTGCGGATCAACCTCCAGCGTGTAACGGGTTTTAAGGATGGCGGAAATGCGTCAAATGACGTATTTGAAATTAAAATATGAATGTCCGCTATGGTAGTATATTTATCAACATATACACAATTACAAGAAATACACATAAACGTATAATGTAAAATAATGTTTTATAAATGTACCACTCACTAATACAGCTACGAACGTACTGGGCGAGTATATCGGTTCGACATATCCAAATCGTCGTCGTTCGTAGGAAATCGTATTTTTAATTAATATAATATTCCTATTTATAATACCCAAATACGATTTGCGGGTAATCAATAGCTGATGCTTAATTAACATATCGCGAAATCGTATTATTATAAATAGGAATATTTCGCTATCTGTTATGTCGGCGTACCGGTGGCGAAAATACCTTATGATCGCACGTAATGTATTTACGGCGGTTAAGTATTTTCGTTCAGCGTTACTTGCGGAAAGGGATGGACAGTTGATAAATATCGGCTCGGTGGTGTAAACGATTCGTTTACACATACACGAGCTGTGTCAAGCGGAGAGCAGTGCGGCCCGCGAACCACTGCGCGAGGAGGAGGACCGGCCGGACGAGGCGAGACCGACTTCTCCGGTAAGCGACTGGACCAGAGTCGCCAGGAAGAAGAAGCTACCGGTCACAACCTCAGCTCCATGGCTTCCGATGAACAGCGGTCGTGAAATCGGGTACAAGAAGAGGAAGTCTACCGCAAGGGTGAAACCTTCAGCGCAGGATTTGGTGCGGAAGAGGACCCCCAAAATGGAGGCGGTGATCATCAGCAAGCTGAAGGAAGATACCACCTACACCGCAATAGTGCAGCAGGTTGTAGCCGAAGTCGACCTTCACGAGATGGGCATCGATGTGAAGACCCGTAAAACGAGGACCGGCACGATACTAATCGAGACAAATGGCGTAGATGCGGCCGACCAGCTTGCAGAGCGTCTTAGATCGGTCATAGGGGAACTGGCGACGGTTCAAAGAGCGAAGAGGACAACTCCAGTACTCATATTGGACATCGCCGAATGGTCGGAAGAAAAGGACGTGCGAAGAACCCTAGTGGAGCTCGACATAGAGATGGAAGGAATCGGAGTTCGGCTCAGCGACAATGCCAGAGGAGGGAAGTCAGCTCACCTGACTGTGCCCATGAAACTGGCTCAGAAGCTAGCAGAGACCAAGGTCCACATCGGGTGGACACTATGCAGGGTCATACTACTGGAAAAGAGACTTCCTACCTGCTACCGGTGTCTACAACCAGGACACCTAGCCGTGTCATGCGAGGCACCGGAGGGAGTGACAAAGTGCTACCGGTGTCGCAAGCCAGGCCACATGGCTCGGGATTGCTGCGCTGGCGGACGCGCAAAGGATGGACGAAACGCGGGCAAGGAGCCTGTTGTTCCGGATGAGCAGCCACTTCCGACAATCCTGAAGGATGCCGTCGAGCTTAGTCGCGGAAAAGTAGTCAACACACGTGACGAAGCCGGAAGCTAACATTAACTTAGAAAGTTATTTGTTGTGTGCCGAAGGCCGTAATTTTAGGATGGTGTAGGGCCGTCCACTTCATTATGTAAATTAGTGTAATCGATGTATGTTTTGTTTTATGACAATAAACGATGTTGGTGAGCTGAAGAAATTCCACCCCAGGAATCACCGGCCACCAGCAATACCGGACGAAAAAAAAAAAAAAAAAGGTATTCGAACCGTAATTTTCCACAAATGATGTAAATCTAATCTGGTACGTATAAACCCCGACTCGACTACCTCGACCCTTAGAAATGTACTTAATAATGATGTATATTTATATGATGAAAATAATATAATATTATTTTACACCATGCGTATACGCTTCAATCGACAATGACATGAAATATGTATGACCAGCCTGCTTCCCACTACCCCTGAAAACTATATTAACGATTTCTCTTTTGCTCATCTCCGATTTTCTTCCCACCCCGCCACCTATTTCAATCGACACCGTGATCCTTTTGATTTTGCTCCCTCTGTTGCGAGGGCTACAAGAAACGGACCTTTTATTAGCTCAGTTGAGCTATTTAAGGGCTGCCCCAGGAAGACGTTCCCAGCGTATGGGTAACGCCAATGGACTTAACGCCAATCAAGTTCGAGGGCTCCAAATCCTCGTACCGCATTTGCACGTCGATGCGCACCCGTGGGCGCGGTATGCCAGCAAGTTATACGATCTTGGCGAAACCAAGTCCGTACGAATCCAATCCAGAACGAATCAGGTTCGATCCGTGTCACTACGGTCACGGGGTGATCCCCGTGACGGGGCTTTAGTGACACCTGTACTCCTATTCGTGCTCAATAGTAAGACATGTACCGAGCAGACCCTCGCATCAGACGCTCTACCGTCTCTGACGTAACATGTGACACCAGACATCAGGCGCCCCGACTACTCTCGACGAAGGGCGTCCTCGCGCCGAGAAGCCAGAAGTCTAATTCTGAGACTCTGGGGTCCATCCCTGAGCAAGAGTCTCGTAGTGCTCTCACCCACCCGAGCTAGTACGGTCAATCTGACCCGGGTACCCCCCGTGGGTTTCGACCGGCCAAGCTCAACGCCTCCCCCTCTTGGAACTCACCTTGTCGTAGTGAGGGGGCTTGAACGGTCGTTTAATGAGGTTTAGTGCTATGCCAACGGTAGTGTATTCTACCAGCAGCGCCTTCCATGTTGGACAGGACTAAACCGAGGACGACCCGACTAAGAGTTCCACACACTCCGTTTCTGTCTTTAACTAGATGGGCGCGGAGGCATTAGAGCCAACCCTTACCTTAATCGGTTGGGGTCGGCAGGTTGGAGGTAGCCTGCTAGCGCTAGCAAAGCCCTAGGTGAAGGTAACACCGAAATAAATTCTCCCTGGCGGCATGGCTAAAACGCAGGGTAGAATTTTCCTGAAAAATCAGACATGAGTAGCGGAAAGAGGAATCAACCTACTGCATCAGAGGATTCGGAAACTCAGATGCCGGCGGCTGGGGGACGGCACTCGCCCCAGAAGTCGAAATCACCGTCTAGTGCCAAAAGTGTAGTGGTGCTGACACAGGCCACTACAGCCAACATCGGTGTTGGTATTGCAACTGTGGGTGGGAATGAGAAGCAGGTTCCCACCGGTGATGAAGAGGTCACTTCCGCTACTGCAAGGAACAATGCCATGAGTACTACGGCTACGGACGCGGTGACAGAAACGCGTAGCGTCGCGGAGAAGCGCTCGCTGCGTGAGCGTCTGCAGCAGTCCCGCACGCGTGCTGCTGTGCGTTCATCTGCCGAAGAGGAGGAGGTAAGAAATCTTCAACTCTTTGGAGGCGTCGTTTCAAAGATGCTGGCGTTCTGTGATAAAACACGGAACGTCCATAGGGAATTAAAGGACGACGTCACGACCGTCGCTGATGTCTTTAAAAAATTGGAAACATTACGCGGACACCGGTTGGCCGTTCATGATGCAAAGGCCGGTGCGAGCTCGACTGCGCATACTGTGTCTTTGTCAGTCGCGGCGACGAAGCGTCCTGAGAGCAGGGACACTGGCACCGATACGCCGTGCTGGTGGCCTGTTATCGGGGCGATCAACGCGTAGCAATAACAGAAGACGCAGCAGCAGTCGAAGCCGCAGCAGCAGCAGAAGCTGCAACAGCAGCTGAAGCTGCGGCGGCAGCAACAGCAGCAGAAGCAGCAGCATCAGCGGAAGTCGGCGAACCAACAGCCCTCAACTAGAAGCAAAGAGGAGACCGCAGTCCCGTCCCGGCCTGCGTTCGTACCCGTCCTCGGGCAGACCATTTGGGTGGAGGTCGTGAAGCGGGGTCGGAAGAAGTATGAGGAACACCAACTCGGGCCGAAACCAGCGGCGAGGAATAAACCTTCGCCCCTGGAAACGAAGGCGGCGCTAGTGCGGAAGCGAGTCCCTCGCACCTCGGCGGTTACCATTGACCAACCGTTTGGACAGGGGGTGACCATCGCTTCCGTCATGAAGAAGGTGGCCCGGGAGATGGAGATAAAATCCCTGAAGGTGGATATAATCAATACCAGGACGACAAGGGCAGGAGGAATATTTTTTGAGGTCGGCTCGGTGGGCGAGGCAAACACTCTCGCCGAGAAGATAAGGACAGTCGTCGGGGGTATGGCCAGAGTGAACCGTCCGATACGCCGTACCCCGGTCTTGCTACTGGACGTGTTGTCGTGGGTGGGGTCGGAGGACGTGCAGAGCGGCCTGACGTGCGTTGGTATCGCCGCCGGAGACCTGGTGGTAGGGGGGAAATTAATGGTTTCCCTTAGGACAAATCCAGGCGAACGCGGCGATAGGGTCGTCCGGCTCGACCTACCGTACGCGGAGGCTGCGAAGCTCGCCGAGTCGCGGTATGTCGTCGTCGGGTGGACTAGGTGCCGCGTCAGGCTGCTCGAGAGAAGGCAGCTGACGTGCTACCGATGCCTGCGCCCTGGACACCTTGCCGCCGAATGCAAAGGACCGGATGCACCCAAGCGCTGCTTCCGGTGCAAGGAGGAAGGCCACCTAGCAAAGGACTGTGGCAGCGGGAAGGAGAAGCCGGCGGTCAAGAACCGCGCCGAGGAGAAGGCGGAGGGACAGCCGGAGTTGCCAGCCCTCTCGACACCGGTAATCGATGGAGCTTAGGTTAGTATAATCTAACCTAAACCATTGTAGCGACGCCCAGGACCTGTTCTGGGAGTTCGTCGGGAGCGAGGGTATCTCGGTAGCGCTCGTCAGCGAGCCGTATAACGTCGACCGTCCAGGCTGGCGATGCGGTTCGTCTGGGCGAGCTGCTATCGGGGTCCTTCGTGACGGGCTCTCGCTCGCGGACGTAGAGATAGGCGACGGGTACGTGGCAGCGACTGTGGGCGGCGTTTTTGCTCCGGCCGAGTTCGAGCGGTTCCTGGGGAACCTCGAGGTAGGTGTGGCCTCATACCGCGGCACGGGAGTCGACCTGATCGTCGCGGGAGACTTCAATGCCCGGTCTGCGGTCTGGTGGACCACCTCACCGACCGTCGAGGTCATAGCCTCTGCACGCTGGCGGACTCGCTTGGCCTCATCGCGGTCATTAGCGGGGGGGTCCCCACTTTCTTTGGGCGAGGTCGGGGGTCTGTCGTCGACGTTTCGTTTGCCTCCGAATACGCCTTCGGGAGGCTTCGGGGGTGGACTGTGCGGACGGACGTCGAGAACATGAGTGACCACCATCACTTGTGTTACTCGTACTGTGCCGAAAGCGCGTCCTCGTCTATATCGGGCAACGCCACAAGGGGCCGTCGAGCGGGCCGGACAAGTTCGGAATGGAGAACATCCCGGATGGACGCCGACCTGCTCGCGGCCGCGGTGGTAGTGGCTGAGTGGGCCGGGATGGCCCTGCCCTCGGAAACGTCACCTCAGGCCGACGACGCCGAGTCCGAGGCGGGGCGACTCGTTCGACTGACGACCGCGGCCTGCAACATGGCCCTCCCACCAAAAAATCCCCCTCTTAGTAGAAGACGTCCGGTCTATTGGTGGAACGAGGACATCGCCGCGGCTCGGACGGAATGCGTCAGGCGGAGGAGTACGGTCACTGGGCTCCGCGCCCGTGGCGACAACGGCGTCGCCAGGGTCGCGGCGGAAAGTGAATACCGGTCGGCTCGCAAGGAGCTGAAGCGCCGCATTCGTCGATCGAAGGCGAAGTGCTGGGCGGAGCTGGTCCGTAGCGTGGACGACGATCCCTGGGGCAAGCCCTACAAGGTCGTCCTGAGGAAACTTCGCGGATCCGCCGCGACGTCGGTGATGGAACCGCGAGCCGTGCGGGACATCGCCGAGGTCTTGTTCCCGAGCCGACCGCTAGGGGTCGGTGACGGAGAGGCGCCCACCCACGTCGTCGAGGAGCGCACGGTCGTGCCGGAGTTCTCCTTAGCGGAGGTCTCAGCGGCCGTCAACCGTTTTAAGTCGCGGAACAGGACCCCCGGCCCGGACGGTATCCCGAGTCGGGTCTGGGGCGTTGTGCACGCGACTAGGCCGACGATGCTGCTGGGCACGTTTAACACGTGCCTGAGGAGCGGCACCTTCCCCAGGCGCTGGAAGAGAGCTCGCCTCTCTCTTCTGAGCAAACCGGGAAAGCCCGAGGGGGTACTGTCTTCGTACCGACCGCTATGCCTCCTCGGCGATGTGGGGAAGATCCTAGAATCTTGCTGGTCAGCCGGATGGAGACTCATATGTTCGGAACGGGAATCGTGCTGTCCGACAGACAGTACGGTTTTCGCAAAAGACGGTCGACTGACGACGCGTTGCGCGTGGTGCGGGATAGACTCGTCGCCGTGTGTAACGCCCGTCGGCTGGCGGTGGCAGTGAGCCTCGACATCCGGAATGCGTTCAACTCGGTGAACTGGGATGTGATCCCCGTGGCGCTGGAGCGTATGGATTTCCCGCCATACATCCGGCGGATTTTCGAATCGTATCTTGGTGGTAGGGTACTGCACCTGTGCGATGACGCCCGCAGGGAGCCGATCACAATGGAGATCACCTGCGGCGTGCCGCAGGGCTCCGTGCTCGGACCTCTCCTGTGGAACGTCGCGTACGACGCCGTGTTCCGCCTTCCCCTGCCCAGGGGAACGATCACGGTCGGCCACGCGTACGACACGTTGATCGTGGCGGAGGGGGATACGGTGGAAGCGGTGCAGGACCGCGCCAACGACGCACTCGTGACGGTGTCGGAACACATTCAGGCCTTAGGCCTGCGGCTGGCCGTCGACAAGACGGAGGCCGTCGTGTTCACGAACCGTTACGGGACGTTCGAGCCCAGCATACAGGTCGAGGGTCAGGCCGTACGGTTAGGAGCGTTCTGAAGTACCTGGGAGTGATCCTGGAGAAGAAGGGGACGATGTTCGGTGCGCACTTTCGCGCCGTCTCGGAGAAAGCCGAGCGGGTGATGTTCGCCCTGTGCGGACTCATGCCGAACGTGGGCGGCCCGCGGGAGGCACGTAGGCGTCTGCTCGTGAGCGTCATGCAATCTATACTGTTGTACGGCCCTCCGACGTGGGCGTGTATGCTGGCCTATAACCCGCAGGGCGTCGATGTGCTGGCCAGTGTCCAGCGCAGGGCGGCCATCAGGAGCGCCTGTGCGTACCGCACAGTCTCCCGTGACGCCGTGCTGGTCGTCGCGCGGTTAACCCCTATCGACCTCCTGGCGGTCGAACGCGCTTCGGCGTACGACGCGAGAAGGGCGACATCGCCGGCAGCGGAAGGACGGCCTTCGGGGATTCCGGCTACGACGGGCGACCCGAGAGCCGTGACAACGGACGAGTGGGCGGGGAGGGTAGTGAGATGGGACTGGACCCGGACACTCATACCCCCGCGCTACTCGATCGGTGGGTTAGGAGATCACACGGTGAGATGACGTTTCATCTCTCCCAGCTGTTAACGGGGCACGGTTGTTTCAACCGGTTTTTCCACCGGATCGGCCGTGCTCCGGAGAGCGGGTGTTCCCACTGTGGACCACCCGACTCTTAGCGAGGAGGATGACGACGCGTTTCACACGCTCGTTCGCTGCGAGGCGTTCGTGTGGGCCAGGAACGACCTTATACGCGTTATAGGTCGTTTTCGGCCGCGTGATCTCGTCGCCCAAATGCTGGAGTCCCCGGCGAAATGGGAAGCGGTTGCTCACTTTGCTTCGACCGTGATGGGTCTGAAGGAGGAAGCGGAGCGGGAGAGGCAGTCCCTGCAGGGGATTGCTCCATCGCGCGGCTGGAGGAGAAGGAGGGCGGAGGCTGTTCGCCCCCTTGATATATAAGCTGTGAGGGGAGGAGCAGTAAGGATTCGCTTTATCGCTCCTCCCTGCTTTGTATTACTCTTGTGAGTGGTGGCTTGGCCGGGGATTGTCCGGTCAACCACCCCAACGGAAAATTGTATTTATTTTTTAAAATAAATGATGGCGACCCACTTGCCCAAGTACTGCTGCACAGGCATTCAGGGCAGTGGGTGTATTGCCGATTTAATTAAAATAAAAAAAAAAAAAGCTCAACGCCTAGACGGACTGGCCGTGCCCAGCCGGTTAAGACCATGCTCCTCGCGGGCAAGGGGCAATTTTTGCGCGAGCAATTTTTACCCCATAACCTGGACATGCTCTCCCCCCCCCAGCCAGGGAGTGTCCTCGTCACGCTTCGAACACCCGTCCGACAGCTGGGATCGTGCCCTTAGCCGCTGAAGCGAGAGACCCATGGTCGGTGGTCACTTATTGAAATATATTCAGTGGCTATCCCCGCGACAAGGGCTTTCAGTTATCGGCCAGCTACTGACGCCATCTTGTGGCTTGGGTCCGTGCCTCGACCCGGACCCGTCAAGGCGAGGGAGGAAAACCCTCACGGGCCCGGCTCGGAAACCACTGTAAGACCCGGTGAATCAAGCCTGTTCCTTAAGCAGTGTTTCGCGAGATTATTTCAATCGACAGTGACACGAAATATTTATGACCAGCCTGCTTTCCACTACCTCTGTAATCTATGTTAACGATTTCTCTTTTGCTCATCTCTGATCTTCTACCCACCATGCCACCTATTTCAATCGCCAGTGACACGAAATATTTATGACCTACCCGCATCCCTCTATCCCCACCATCTATGTTAACGATTTCTTTTATATTATTCACTCGATGTCAGAGCCTTTGCAAATCAGTCGTGTACTATTTCTCGACAGCAATTCACGTTATTTATTTTCTTCGTCTGTAATTTTTTATTTTTTTATAGTGTTTAAATTTATATACGGTTTCCGTCATCAAATTGTTTTTTCGATAACGATAAAAATGTTTCCTTGTGTCATCTGTGATAAAGTCTTCACCGCAAAGCGTAGCATGATGGTGCATTTCAAATCTCAACGTGAAGCACGGAAATTTACTTGCGATATATGCTTGAAGACATTCACCGGCATATATAGTTTGAAGCTGCACAAGAACAATTTTCATACTGTCAAATTGCGGCCATCTGTAATATGCTATGCTCCCCGTGTTAACATCGATCAACAACTTCTAACACCGTCAACAGCCGTATCTTTACGAACCTCCATTACCACTCCCGCAAATTATTCCAACGAACAACGGGACAGATGATTTATGGAGTGATTCTGGGATGATGCTTTTTTGGATCTTGTATTAGAGTAAGAAATGACCGGTAAGAAAACATGTTATTATTTTTATTAGTGATAATTAGATACTTAGAAAAATTTATGAATGTGATTAATTTTTCGTTAAACTTTTTTTTTGCTTTAGGTCTTAAGACATTAAATTATTTTTATTCGATATAGAAATATATTATTCTCAAACATTTTATTAAAGTTTTTTTTTTTTTTTTGACCTCTCTACATCGCGTAAACGTCAAAATCCGAATTCTCACACCGCTTTAAATTCAAAAAAGTATCGGCTTAATTTGATCATTTTCACGGATACCGATTTGGATAATGCAGTTGATGAAGAATGTGCTACCCTTCTTACCGAACAAGACGCAGTGGGCAGTGGGAGCGGGTTCTTTCAACGTTACCAACCTTTGGATAGGTCGTCCTACATTCCTCTTCCGGCAGATATACAAAAGAAAAAAGCTATCATTAATCCACAAAATGTCGATGAAAAATGTTTTAAGTGGGCGATTTTAGCAAAATTTGTAACAGGAGAGCATAAATATCGCGTTTCAGAAAATAATATAATACATGAAGAAAAATTAAATTTTAAAGGACTGGCATTTCCCATACCTCTGAACAACGTAAATATTTTTGAAAAAAACAATCCTGGAGTGTCAGTAAACGTTTATGGATTGAAAAAACCTTTCAACCACCGCAAAAATTGCCATTTTATATTGTTCATCCACTCAAAGTCGAGAAAGAAGAAAAACCCAAACATTTCGATCTTATTCTCACAACTGAGAACGGTAAATCACATTTCGGATTTGTCAACAATTTTTCACAGCTGGTACGTTCACAGGTAACATCCCACCATGGAATGATTTTTATTTGTAAAAGTTGTCTTACATGTTTCGACGATAGGCCACGAAAAATTACGTTGCACGGGCAAGCTGCATTGGATTATCACAATCTTGTCTGTGGATTACATAAAGCTATTCACCCTATTATGTCGATTGAAGGTGAAATTCTCTGAGTTCAATAAGTGGTCTAGAACACAGCGACATCCCATTGTAATATATGCAGATTTCGAAGCTCTCCTTGTAAAGAGTTTGGAAAGCAAAGGTAATAGTACCTCTGTTTTCCAAAAACATGTTTCTATGAGCTATGGGTTTGTTATAAAAACGTCAAATGATATACCAATCGAACTATTGCAGCAGTTTAATATACCTTTAACGCCTGTAATTTTTTAATTAATTAGAAGAAAAATTAGAAGAGAAAAATTTACCGATGAAAAATGAATTTTATAGCACGTTAGGAGAAACAGGGATAACGGAGAAAGACTATAATCACGCAAGAAAAGTATGGACCAATTTCGGATGTATGACTTTGAGCGATTACAGTGATTTATACCTTAAAATTGATGTTTTGCTGTTGACGGATGTATTTGAAAACTTAATATTATAAAGTATTATATAATAATTTTTAATATATAATATTATATATTATAATATATCATATTTGCTTATCGTCATATAATTTAGATCCGGCATTTTATTATACAGCACCGGGTCTCAGTTTTGATAGTATGCTTAAATATACAATGGTGAAACTCGAACTACTGACGGATTAAGATATGCTATTAATGTTGGAGAAAGTTATATATTCCTATTAGTAGTATAATAATGCCAGTTTCGAAACCTCCTCCTCCTCCTCTTTGCCGCCGCCGCCGCCGTCGCAGACCCCCTCCGCCGATGATGACCCCCTGTCGCCGATGATGACCCCCTGTCGCCGCCACCACCTATTACTTCTTAACCAATCGCACTGCACGTCTCCTACCTGACTTTGAATATTACCCTTTCACACATACAATACAGAAAAAATGTGTTCTTACGGTAAACCATTGTCCTTTATTTTACTAACATTTTCTAAAAAATATATATGAATAATTAAATGACCTGTGTGCAACATCTAAGTAACTACCACCCTTTGTTTACTATACACAATGTGTGCGGTACATAACAATATACTCGACCTTGTAAACCTACTTGAAACTACATCATTATTTAGGTCCAATGAAATAATCGACACGGACGAGGGATTCTGATCATCGAGGCCAAAACCATAAAATAAACCCGAACACAACCGTTCCCACATAAACTCACATAATGAAAATACGCAGTTATAAGAAAGTACATAATAAGAGGGTATTTCACTAGAAGGACACACGCCCTAAACCAATAGAAAATAAACCTACATTAACGAAAAAGATTAAGAGATACCGTTAGGCGACACATGGACACAAGTTCTCTGGGGTACTACGACGCGGCATTTCAATAAACGAAGGGACATATCATGGGAAAAGATTTCACGCTTTGAAGGGAAAATAAGAAAGAAAATGCATACGTTGTTCAAATAATTTTAGATATGTACATGTGTGAAAACAGACCCAAGATATTAAGATCTTAATACCGACCAGAACTAATAGTGGGACGTTTAAATGTTAATTTTCTGTAACAATCGATTGTACCATTATGTAGAAAACGGCCTCTTTGACCCTTCGATGACTACGTCTCCTCGTCAGTGTGCGCACACTCCTGCAACCAGCCAGAATTCTCCGTCAAGTCTGTGTTCCGGAGGACCGCGTAATTTAATTCGACTTGTAATTTTTCTGTGAGTTTAGTGATTTTTTTCTTTGTGTTCAGCAATTATATCATTTATTTAAAAATGTTAAAAGTGCTCATTCACCTTTAACCGTAAAGATAATTTAAATAGACATAAAAAAACATAATATCTCTCGCTTTGCATGCGAATACTGTTCGGAACTCTTTACACGTAAAGACAATCTCACTAGGCACGTAAAACTAATACATCGAAATGCCATACAAATGGTTATATCTGAACCCGGAACATCGATCGACAACAATAACTATCTTCAACAACCGACAAATTTATGGCATGACGATGAAAGTGATATGGCATGCGTAAAAGCATTAGAAGAATTTGAAAATCAAGGTAAGAAAATTATAAAAACCCATACTTATATAATAAGAGGATTTTCGAACAATCTAAATTTTTTAAATATAATCAAGCTACTAAATTTTAGCAAAATAATTTATAAAATTTAATAAAAACTAAAATATTTTTTTTCCGTAGACTTTTCTATTACACGTAAACGTCAAAATATACATACTAATCTAAAATCAAAAAAGATTCGCTTGAATATGGTTGTCTCCCCCGGATTTGTCGAAGTTGGATCTTCACATTCGCGTAAAATAATTTGGTATTATTTTTAAAATGTGCAACATTTTCCAAATTATCAGTCATTTTTCAACTCGATAAAATATGATTTAATCAACCTTTTGAAATCATTCGAATTATTAATTTTTAATAATTAATTAAATAGGTCACAAAATAAGTTACAATGACCATCTGACTATATACGTTTTAACAATAAAACATATAAAATAAATAGTTCTGATTTCTATTAAATCGAAAATATATAGTATATCGGTAGGGTCCTGTCTGCCACATATTTACTCGGTCGACATTAGTGTTTTCGACCTCATACCGTACAGTCCTCATCGTATTAAATCCGAAAACACTTATTTGTCTTTCCTGATCTCTCGATTTACATTATTTAATAATTTGTAATAATTATTATTTATCATGTTTAATTGTTCCGAGTGTGATAAAATTTTCTTTATTAAGCGTAGTATGTTTAGACATGCCAAGAAGCATAACAATAATAAGTCGGAATTCGTGTGTGGTATTTGCGCAAAATCATATTCACGCGAACATGATCTTAAGCATCATGCTAGCGAAGTACATCGCGATAAACAACATCAAGTGCAAATCGCACCTACGATTTTCGTACCGAATATTCCGGCTGGACCATCGGCTAGTGCAGAGACCGACGATTTATGGGGTGATATACAAGATGAAGAATATGTAAAAGCATTAGATAATTTCGAAGGTAAGATTTTTATTCTAAAATTATATCCTAAACTTATAAAGTTATAAAATTAATTTAATGTATGTCCTTAATTTAATATTGTCGAGTATAAACGATATTAAACTAAAAACATACGATTTTTAATTTATTTTTCAAACATAGAGTACATAACATTTTCCTTAGTAGATTTTTTTTTTTTGATTAGTTAAATACAAATTTGTTGACAATATTTTTTTTCTTTTCTAATTTTTTTTATATAGCTCAGTTTAATCATGAAAATATAACTGCAGTTGGCAAACAAAAAAGAGCTCGTCTGAACTTGGTTGCAAATTCTACAGGATTTGTTAAAATTAATGAGTCCTTTAAGAATTATGTTATGCGATATTATAAAAAAAATTCAGATAACCTAACGGATTATTTAGCATTTTTAAATTCGACTAAAACAGAAATAAATGATATCCTTAAATCTTTAGAACTACCCCTTAAATTCAGTATAAAACTAGAAGCTACATATAATCAGTCTAATGTAGAGTTATCGTCCAAAAATCGGGCTTTCAAGAACTCGGCTAGGGCAATATACGATAACAGTGATTTTAATAAAATAATAGATGAGGAATTTTTAATTATATTAACGGAAGAAGAAAATTATATGGGTAAAGGTTGGTGGGTTTTCACTTCAATATATCGATGGTTTATTGCTCAGTATATACTGTTATACACCCCTGATGGGTGTTTCATTAAAAACATTTAAATAAGTAATTTTTTTAATTTATTTAACTGGCTATTTATTTATTGTTATTTTTTTTATTTTTTATTTAATAATTAGTTGGAACAGAATTAAATTTCAAAGCAGATCCCAGCCAATTTGATAATAACACTTATATTCCATTATCAACCGACATTTTGAATAAAAAATCAGTAATCAACTCGCAAAATGAAGACCAGCACCGTTTTAAGTGGGCAATACTGGCAAAACATGTTACAGGAATAAATAAAAACCGAGTAGGAGAAAACTACTCATCACATGAAGCTAGATATAATTTTTCTCAATTAAGTTTCCCAACACCCATCAGTCAAATAAAACTATTCAAAAAAAATAATGTAGATGTATCTGTCAATGTATATGGTTTGAAAAAAGAAAAACAAAATAATATTATGAAAAACATTGTATATCCGCTTAAAGTTATCGAAGAGGAGAAAACAGATCACTTTGATTTACTTTTAATTAACGATAACAAAAAATCACATCACACTTATATAACAAATTTTTCAAAACTCGTACGAGGCCAAATAACGTTACATAAAGAAAGCGTATTTATATGTAAAAGGTGCTTTTCTAGCTTTGACAACCAGAAAAAAATAAAATTGGGTGGTCAGTTGGCACTCGATAATCATAAAAAAATATGCAATACACATAAAGCCATTCTTCCTGTTATGCCGAATGAAGGTACTAAGCTCAAATTTAATTCATGGCATAAAACTCAACGGCATCCAATTGTTGTATACGCAGACTTTGAAGCACTTCTTATAAAATGTACGGAAAATAAAGGTGTAAATACTCAAGTTATTCAGTCCCATTACCCGATGAGTTATGGGTTCTTAGTGAAAGCCTCTGATGACATCCCTTCAGAACTACTTGAAAAGTTAAATATACCACAGTCACCTAAAATTTTTCGTGGATCTAAGAAATCTGACAATGTCGCAATATTTATGTAAAACAGAATTTTTCGCAAAAAATCGTAAAACAGCCGATCATAACCATCTCTCAGGGCGATTTAAGCAAACTTCATGTAGCAATTGCAACTTAAAGTTGCAAACACCGAAATTCATACCATGTTTCCTTCATAATCTTTCAAATTACGAAACTCATTTTATCGTACGTGAATTGGGTTACGATTCAAACACTATATCGGTTATATCTAATAGCGAGGAGAAATATATTTCGTTTTCGAAATACATTAGTAGTAACTTTACTATTAGGTTTATCGATACGTGTAGATTCATGACTTCAAGCCTTTCAACATTAGCGTCGAATCTTGTTACCGACGACCTCGATAAGTTCCGGGAAATCTCTAAAATATTTACATCTGAAGCAGTGGCGTGCCCAGGAATTTTCAATGGGGGGGATGTTATAAGTAAATAGTAATAATACATTTTAATGAATTGTCATGGTAAAACCAAAAACTTAAATGTCTATGTTTCAAGCTCTCCAAAATCGCTTTGAATGTAAAACTTTAGGCGAATATTCGGATTTATATCTCAAAGTGGACGGCTTGTTGTTGGCCGATATTTTTGAAAATTTCCGTGACATATGTATTTCAACATATAGTTTGAATCCGGCATATTATTATACGGCCCCCGGATTCAGCTTTGACTGTATGCTGAAATTTACGAATATAAAGCTCGAACTCTTATCCGATTATGAAATGTTGTTAATGTTTGAAAAAGGTAAAAAAAAATTATGTTATATTTGATATCGGTGAAGATAATTAAAAATACAATTTACAGGTATACGAGGTGGTCTAGTACAAGCAAGCAAACGGTACGCAAAAGCTAATAACTATAAAACTATAGATTTTAACAAGAATAAACCTGAAACATGGATAATATACCAAGATTGTAAGAAAACAAATTAATTAATGTAATTATTATAGTTCATAATTTAATTTCTTAATTTCAGGTAATAATTTGTATGGATGGGCAATGTCCCAACACATGCCATATGGTGAGTTTAAATGGGTTCCAGCGAATATTGCTGGGTTAAATGAATTAGACGAAACGTCTTAAATTGGAAGGATATATGAAGTTGATATTACAAATCCACAACATCTACATGATAAACATAACGATCTTCCATTTCTCCCGGACAATAGTATTCCGACAGGGTCCAAATTCCGTAAATTAATGGCAACCTTAGAACCAAAAACAAACTATATTATACACTATCGAAGTTTGCAGCAAGCAATCGCCAATGGATTGATTGTTAAAAAAGTAATTTACTAGAATAATTTTTTTTTTTACAGATATTTTCAATTTTTTTTTTTGTTATAAGGTGAATAGAGTATTACAATACAACCAGTCAGCGTGGTTAGCTCCATACATCAGTTTAAATACACGAACGTCACGCCAGCCCCCCCATATTGGAAATTTATATTTTTTTTTTCATAGATATTTAGTATGGAATTTGTCTGAATTTGTATGTGATTATTTTAACCAGAATAACCAAAAAACATTTGGGGGGCTGGCGTGACGTCACACCAGCCCCCCCATTTTTTAATTTCGGTATTTTTTTTGCACAGATATTTAGTATGGAATTTGTATGAATTTGTATGACCATTTACAGAATTTGTATGTGATTATTTTAACCAGAATAACTAAAAAACATTAAGGGGGCTGGCATGACGAACCTATACTAATATAATAATGAATTGAACACATTTCATACATACATAGGTTAGGTTAGGTTAGGTTGGTATTTCTATAAAAATTTATATTTTATGTTAAACTTGCTGTTAACAGTAAAAATGGAGTACTCCATATTAACGAATGTCAGTAATAATTGATTTAACACACATAATTACACTAATAAAACTATTATATATATATGATATATTTAACGATAAAGACTGCAATATTATTATTAAAAATTAAATACAATAGTGCACAGTGAGATATTATGTATACTATAATGTTAAATTGAAAACAAGAAGAATATTATTACACAATAAGAAAAACAAAATTAAGTATATACGAGTTGTTAAAATATAGTTTTATAATATACTAATGGCTGCAAGTGTGATAGTACGATAACTCCCAATTGTTTTTTTTATATTCAATAATATTTCATTTTAACCATTAAACCACAAGTTATCTAAAAAATATAGTTAGCGTTATGTATGTATGAAATGTGTTCAATTCATTATTATATTAGTATAGGTTCGTCACGCCAGCCCCCCAAATGTTTTTTAATTATTCTGGTTAAAATAATCACATACAAATTCTGTAAATGGTCATACAAATTCATACAAATTCCATACTAAATATCTGTGCGAAAAAAATACCGAATTTCAAAAATGGGGGGGCTGGTGTGACGTCACGCCAGCCCCCGTAGTGTTTTTTAATCATTCCGAAAATACTAATTACGTGACGATGGTGAAAATGGTCATACAAATTCATACAAATTCCATACTAAATATCTGTGCAAAAAAAATACCGAAATTAAAAAATGGGGGGGCTGGTGTGACGTCACGCCAGCCCCCCAAATGTTTTTTGGTTATTCTGGTTAAAATAATCACATACAAATTCTGTAAATAGTCATACAAATTCATACAAATTCCATACTAAATATCTATGAAAAAAAAAATATAAATTTCCAATATGGGGGGGCTGGCGTGACGTACGTTCTAAATACGGAAATGAGAAAAAAGGCTAACAATTTTGAGAAGGACTTTTATAAATTAATGAATAATGCGGTATTTGGTATGTTATTATTACATAAATAATATATATATTTTTATTTATTCTATTTATGTTTATGTAGGAAAAACAATGGAAAGTATTAGAAAGAGGAAAAAATTGGAGTTGGTTACAAATGAATATAGGTTACAGAAGTTGATAAATAATACAATATTCAAACATACGTCACCATGTGGAGAAAATATTGAAATTGTTTCTCTGGAAAATAATATTATCAACTTCTGTAAGCCTATATACATCGGGTTTGCAGTATTGGGCATCAGTAAAACACTAATGTACGATTACCATTATAATGTGATGAAGAAACATTATGATGGGAATATTTCTCTCATGTATACAGATACAGGTATATTTTACTAATATAGTATTTTATTTTTTATCATATATTATATATTATATAATTGTTTTTAGATTCCTTAGTGTACCAAATCAAAACACTTGATTTTTACACTGAATAATTCAGTACCCAAACCTTTTTAAGCGTATGGACACAGCGAACCTCCCTCAAAATCACCCATGTTATACTATAGCCAGGAAAAAAGTACCAGGTTTTTTTCTGATGAAACGAACGGGGAAACAATGACGGAGTTTGTTGCACTTAAAGCGAAATCCTACGCGTATAGTATCGATGGAAAAGAGAAAATTAAGGCAAAAGGCATTCGAGGACATGTGGTTATGAACCATATGACTTTGGACGACCATAAGAAATGTTTGTTTGGAGAACTAAACTTTAACCTACATACAGAGAACATCTCTATAAGATCTTTCCAGCACAAGGTGATGACTATTAAATCAAATAAACTTACATACAATAGTTATGATGATAAGTGTCATGTATTAAACGATCGAATACATACATTAGCTCATGGTCACTATAAAATTGAGTAAGTTTATATAAATTAAGGTTCTATAATATTTAACTAATCCATATGATTGTGTGTTTCAGCGAATTGATGGAAGTCGCTGACGCTTAATTCCGATCTTATATGTATTATTTTTCATATTATAAACATGTAAATATTATTTTTATTGGTGTTGTAATTATTTTACTTTATTCTATATTTATAAATATACTTGTATTATATACGAGTAGAATTTATTCAAAATTTACATTTTGTATAATACGTTTATAAAATTATTATTTTTTAAAACATGTAATATATTTATATAACACATGTAAATATTAAATTTTTAATAATATTGTATTTATTTACTATATTTAGAAATATACATGTATAATAAAAGGAGTAAATTTTTTTTTTCGAAATGCTCATTTTGTATAATATGCTTATGAAATTATTATTTTCTTAAAACAAGTAATAAATATTATATACCTAACTATATATAATAATAAACATAAATGTTAATGTCAACATTGTTTTTTATTCAAAAAAGAAAAAAATATATATACATTTCAAATATTATTTATAAACCATTTCCTTAATGCGAAAACTTTGCATTCAATGTTTCGGGTTCAAATTCATATGAAAAATACAACAAGGTAATCTGTCTTCGACGCATAGTTGATTCAATCGTGGGCAACCGAGTTCTTCATTGTTGATAACAGTTACATGTGGAATGAAGTTGCTGATCATTTTCTGTTTTTGTTCTCCTTTAACGTATATGTTCTCAAAGTTCAACGAATTTAATATCCTATCGATTTCTTCATACTCGACATCACCATATTCCATTGAGAGATCATGGTAATGCTGTTCAAGCCATTTATTTGTTCTGTTGCTCTTTGCATCTTGCGTGTTGCTACAATGTTTGAAAATCCAGTGTTGTGTCGACCAAGTATCAGTGTCAATAACTGACATTTCTTTAATAAGGTACTTTGAGTTTGTTCCAAGAACACATTGAATATCTAATATAGTCGATGACATTGTGCGTCCTGTCATATCAATTACAGCAGTGGTGCGCAACCTGGTGGTCGCGACCCCCAAGGGGGTCGTGAAATTTTATTAGGGGGTCGCCAATAATTTTACACCAAATGAAAAAGTTATATACTATGTATAATATACATTGTATATTATTATATAGTTTTATACAAAGTAAAATTATTTTGAACCGTCAATGGCTGTGTCAATCGTAATATTATGTCATATCTTAATGTTGCGATAACAAGTTCTATTGAATCACGCAGTATATGGGTTATTTTGAAATTGAATTTAATCAGTTATTTTATTTAATCTCATGGTTATTATGAAATAGTCCGATAGTCATGTACGATCCGTTGAGTTAATCCTATTAATACTTATAATTTTGTATAGTTTGTAATAATTATTTATATTTTGTATTATTTTAAACTAATATTTTTAATATTTTAATATTTTATAATATATAAACTTAAACATCGATATGGATAGATTTTTAATTAAACGACCGATGAATAGTGATAATGAAAGTGTTATAGAAACTAAAGTTCGTTAGGTATCAGAAATGTCGTCAGATGTAAAAACCAGTCGAGAATGTTTGAACCAAAAAGTTAATAAAAAGGACCGTAAATATCAAGACAGTTACATCAAGTTTGGATTCACTTTCGATGTTGAAAAAGGTGAACCAAAATGTGTTATTTGTTTAGAAAGATTAGCTTCAGAAAGTATGAAGCCATCAAAGCTAAAACGACATTTAGTAACTAAACATCCCCAATTCCAACATAAAGAGGAAGACTTTTTTAAAAGGTTGTGACGTAATATATTACATGCCGAGCTCGGTGGATTCCGCTCCCTGTTGTCGGGTGGGTGCGGGGACCGTATCGGTCCGATTGTTTATTTTTGTAACGAATGTCGTTTAATAATTATATTTCTAATATTTAAATTGTCGACAGTCCAACCGTAACCGCTGTCACGATTCGGTTTGTGTCTCTCGCGATCCGTCAATTTTCGTTTGACTAATTATTATTTTACATTTAACCTTTATTAAATGTGTTACAACAAAAACATGGAGTAGTTTTTCTTTTCCGGTCCCCGCGGCGAATCTGCCGACGGGCAAGATGTTTGGACACGCATTGATGCAACCGCATCAATGCGGGTAACTATAAGCTTATATATCCGTATCTAGATGTAGAGTATGACTTGGCTAAACTGACCGTTCCTTATTTATTTATTTATTTTCTTTTATTTCCTATTTTTTGTTTTTTATTTATTTACTTTTTTATTCGTAATTTTCCATAGACCAGAACCCCGTATCGCATGTAGGATTCTGGTCTGTGTATCAGAGCGAGCGTACTTCATTGGCGCAAAAGATGAAAATCCTCGTGACTCGGACCCCCGGGTCTCGGCACGGGGTTGGCGACCCGCGTTCGTAGTTCGTGGTCGGCTACATGACGTTCGTCTGACGAGGTAAAGTCGGCGAACAGTCACAGATGGCGACCCTGCCAGGATTCGTATGGTATATTTGCATTCAAATAATTATTAAAAAAAAAAAAAAAAAAAAATTGAAATATACTGCACCAACACAATATTTATAGGTACGGTGTGTGTATATATATATGTATATATATGTATAATACAATATATATGTATGGTCGATGCTAATATTGGATATTTATATTATGCAACAACAATCGTTACGCCTTAATAGATTGTGGTTGTTAATGATGAATCCAATTAAAAGTCGAGTCGTAATGTTATTTATATTTAATGGGTCGCTAAGATTTATTAATAACTAATAGTTATTAACAGCTCAATATGGACTCCTTTAATTGTATAGCGTAGTACACGTTCTCATTATACAAAAAAAAAAAAAAAAAAAAAAAAAATATATATATATATATATAAAAAAAAAAAAAAAAATATTAATAAATAAATAAAAATCGTATTTGTTTGTTAATACTGTCTTTAGTATGGAATACGCTCCTACATACCGTGTGTATCCATATTGTATGTGTTATTAATTGTTCTATTAAATCAAGACTTGTTTTAAAATCCTTGTTTGTTTCCGTTCTTGTTGGTCATATTGGCATAATAGTTATAAATATGTTCCCACGAACTGGTGATTCAAGATATGTTGTTTTAGGTGATATACTTCTTTTGCCTAATGCCAGAGTGTTGATTGATGCAGGATCATCGTCTTTCTCATTGTGCCATCGGGTCTGTGTGTGCAGACAACAATTGAGCTGTATTTCATTAGCGACAGTGCATCCGTTAGCGTTGGTGTCGCCCCGATCGCCGTGGGACAGGCAGAATTAATGGCGGATACTGCAGGGTGATCATCCAAAATCGATGTATGACAGCTTGTAATTTTAAGTTTTTTTGATGACTCACATTTTTTGTACACTTCTTTGTGTGTGTCTCAGTTTAGATTATGGTCGAAAAAAAAAAAAATGTGAATACATACGCTTAGATATTTTCTTTTTCGTTGATATTATCATCAAACAATATGAGCGTTCCCCTTTGTGAAGTGGGTGCTGTTGTTCCATGTAATGGTGTGCAACAGTTCCTCGCCTATTTAGTACTGAATGTCATCTATTACTTAAAAGTATCATTGATTACGTATGAATCGATTCGTAACATTCAACTCACGGACGATTTCCATACCACTCATGACACTGTGTATTAGAGTCTAGCTCATTTAACTGTAATTATTTTTCTATTTAGGTTTTTTTCTCTATTATTAATTGAACCTGTTAATTTCGACATAATTTAATAAATAAAATATCTGACCGTCCCTGTATAACTTTCTCTAGGCAAAAAACACACCCACCAAGTTGTAATAAATTTAAGCTTGCCCAAAATGTATATCCCACCTGAATTCTACGACACGATACGCTCCCCAGCATAGATTTGTTTTGGTAATGGATGTTTGGTCACTGAATCGTCGCGGCTAAGTTGTTTAACCGCCCTCGGGATAGCATGATAACCAATCAATATTTTTCTAGACGTTTAAATTTTCGACTGTTTTCACTTATTTATTTTAATTTGTCTCTTTATTTTCTTTTTCATTGGTTGTCGCGTTGTGACAAGTGGTGTAATTAGGCAATTACACTTATCACTATTAAGTTAGTTAATGTTTTTTTTCTCATCATAATAAATCCGCATGTTTGTTTAGTTTTGGAATAGAATGTGTTTTAGCCAAGTCATATTATATTACCGGATGTACCGTTAGTTACCATGTCCCGTTTTGCCCGTCTTCGCTGTTGGGAAGGAATATTTTTTATTATTGTTTATTTTTCATTTGTTAATTTAATACTATTTCGCTACTTTGTGTAAGGAAACGTTTATCTTCATTTAATTAACCTATTATTTAACTCATTTCGAGATTTTGCTTGTAAGTCTCGTATTCGGAACACAAATTTCTGTGTTATTTTTTTCGTTAATCTTGGAAATCTGGATGGAAAGTGCGGGAAAGCGTACCACACGACCCCCCTCTCGTCTCCAGGACGCTTTAGTTGAAAGTAACTCGCCCCTACGCCCCCGACCCAGATCAACACCCACCATGTCCGACCCAAAAACGGAAAAACAAACGCTACCTCCTAAAGCAGAGGCCACGATGGCTGACCTTATTGCCATTATAAATAAGAATGCTGAAGAGAGTCGGACAAATTTTAGCCAGTTGAAGGAACAACTGATCCGCAACCAAGAGCACTTAGAGTAGAATGACGCACGTATGATAAAGGTGGAAGAAAATGTAATCACTCTGAATTGTCAGCATACCGATCAGCAGTTGGTGAACAAACGTACTGACGAAAAGGTAACATCGATAATCTCCGATGTTGAAGATTTAAAGGAAACTGTCAAACGTTTGCAAATTTGTATCAACCCTCCTTTACCTCAGACAGCGTGGTCATCAGACCACGTCTCTTTTCATCCGGCGACTAATTCTACTTCATTGGCGCAAGACGGACCTAGACCACCAACATCTCAAATGTATTCATCAAACCTGTCTTCTCTAAGTCAAATAGAACGATTTGCTGATGTTGTCTCAGAATTTAATGGTCGATATCAAGATCTTCACCCGGAAAAATTTCTTCAACAGTTAAATCAATATTTCACGTACTATGGGCAAACTGACACACAGCGTGTCGATCTTTTCCAACGACGTCTGACTGAACACGCCCGCATTTGGTTTGAGTCATTGCTGCCTGCCTCAACTACGCATGATGAAGCCAAAATGTTATTCCGTCAACAATTTTGGTCTGCGGCAACGTAACGCAAAATCCGCAATGAAATTTTTCGAGAGTACCAGTATCGGTCACCCTCAGGAATCGCAAATCATGCGATGATCTGGATTGCCAAAGCAAAATATTTGTCTCCTCCAGTTGATCCTCTTGATCTAATCGGTGTAATAATACAGCACTATCCGGCTGCTCTTGGGGTTGCCATCCGCGGCCGTGGCCCTCGTACCACTAATGAATTGTTAGCAGTGCTAACTGAGTTCGAAGAATCTGCGTCTTTTTGCGAAATTCGACGAGACAACAACCATCCTCGCCCTTGGAATAATCCATTAGACGAAAGAAATCAAAGCTCGTCAAGTCAACGGCCACGTTATGGGAACAATCGATTCCAACATAACCGTGTTCAGCAGACCAATCGCTCAACAAATCCTATGCCTACACCTGTTCAACAGTTAGATTTATCGGGAAACGACGAAGGGGCTCGTGTGTGAGTGCAACACCTAACGATGCCCCACGAAATTTGCAGTGCACCTCGATAACATCTCATTCTAACTTGTTCGAGCCCAAGACCACTCAGCGCCCGGAATTATCAATTTCAATTTATGGAATGTCCTTTAAAGCTCTGTTAGACTCTGGAGCATCAATATCAGCGATTTCTGAGAAGACATATGCTTCTGTAAAACGTCTTATTCCTCATGGTCAGACACTGGCGGAGTTACCGGTTACCGGTATTACAATTTCAACTGCAGTTCGAGGTCGAAGTCGTAAAGTTACAACTTAAGTGTTAATGTCGTTTTCAATTGACGACAACATCACTGATTGTATATTCCTAGTGGTTCCACACCTTGCTATGCCAATGATTCTCGGTGACGATTGGCTAAACAATCACAGTGTCAGTCTTGATTATAAAGAGAAAACCATATATTTTCCTTCATGGAATATATCGCTGCCTTTTTACCATGCCCTTGAAGAGGACACCCAATCGTTGCGTGCGATCTATTCAGTTTCGTCATCGTCTAATTATTTCTGTTCTATTCCGGATCAATGTCTCGCCAGCATAGATTTTATATCTCGACATTTGCACTATGAAGAATCAGCGATTAATAAAAGTTTGAATAATAAACATGAATCTATTAATGGTCACGAAACATATGAAAGTATACGCGAATATGTTTCTACTATTCCGTCGTTGAGTAAAGAACAAACGGAAAAACTCATGTGTCTTTTGGTGAAATATCGTCCGATTTTCCAAACTCGTCCTGGTTTAAATAAATTGTATACTTGTCGTTTTAATGTTTCTGAGAATCTTCCCTTTAAGGTACGACCATATCCCATACCTTTTTCTCGACGTCATGCTGTCGATCGAGAGTTGCTGCGAATGGTGGACTGGGGGGTTGTGGAACGATGTGACTCACCGTATGGCAACCCAATCCTTTGTGTCGGGAAGGCCGACGGTTCTGTACGTTTGTGTCTCGATGCACGTCGGATAAATAAAATCATCTTACCCATGAGAGATTCGTCCCCACCTATCGATGAACTTCTTGCTCGTTTCAATGGAAAATCCACCAATCTAAATTAGATTTTAATTCGGGATATTGGCAGGTGCCATTACACCCCGAGGTTCGTAAGTTCACTGCGTTCGTATATAATGGTAGGACGTATCAATTCTGTGTGGTACCGTTTGGGTTAAATATTTCAAACACCGCTTTTCAACGAGCATTAGAGGCCATGCTTAATAATAAATTACCAGACTTTGATGAAACGGGAGAACAAGACTTACATATCTACGTTGATGATTTGTTAATCTCCACCACCTACTTTGACGAGCATCTTAGTCGACTTCATTTACTCTTCAAAAAAATCTCTGTTTCTGGAATGACGTTAAAGTTTAAAAAATGTGAACTGTTTCAACAATGTATCAAATTTCTTGGGCATATAATCACACTGACAGGAATGGCTATGGATAATTTGAAACTCAGAGCCATCCATGAATTTCCTCAGCCTAGAAATAAGAAAGATTTACAATCATTTGTCGGGTTTTGTAATTTTTATCGAAAATTCGCCAATCAACATGCTTCTCTCATAAGCCCATTAATCGATTTACTTAAAAAGAAAGCTAAATGGCGTTTCGGACCTGATGAAATACAACAATTTAATAAAGTCAAAGCAGCTTTCACAGAACGATTTCTATCACACCCAGATTTTACAAGTGAATTTTACTTACAAACCGATGCAAGCACCTTGGGCCTTGGTGCAGAATTATTTCAAATAAATGCCAATAAAGAACGTCAAACCATTTCATTCGCGAGTCGGACACTAAACTCTGCTGAACGAAACTATTCAATAACTGAACTCGAATTACTTTCCGTCGTTTTTGCATGTGAGAAATTTCGAATTTTTATCCTTGGGTATCCTATAAATATTCTTACTGATCATCAGGCTCTAGTTTTCTTATTTCGATGCCGACTTCGGAACTCCCGGTTAACTCGGTGGACCCTAGTGCTTCAAGAATTCGATCTCCGCATAAAACACATACCTGGGACTGAAAACATCATCGACGTGTTGTCCCGAAACCCTGTCGGTCGAGATGAATTTGTTCGACAAATGCATTAACCATATATTTATATGACAACACCTAAAGGGTTTCTGCATCATCAAAGGTCGAGAATCAAGGTTTTTCAACACATTTTAAAAGAACAACATATGGATATGCATCTCAAACGTATTAAGGAATTTTTACAAAACAATTCCCAATGTCCGGCAGTCATAGCACAAAGATACTCTCTGTATAATGAAATATTGTTCTATCGTCGATACCCAACGTCCGATACGTGGTTAGTTTGTGTACCTGAGCATCGCCTTGATGAATTAATTACAAATTTTCACGAGTATTTCGGACATGTAGGACCAAAGAAATATATTTCCGCGATTCGTGATGTTTGTTTCTTTAGGAACCTTTTTGGAAATGTTCGTTGAATAGTGAAGAGTTGTGATCTTTGTCAACGAGCAAAACATAATACCATACGTATGGAAGGTGAAATGCAGCATGTCATGGCAGATGCTCCACTCGATCGCGTTTGTGTCGACTTGTATGGTCCGTTACCACCTGGGTGGAACAAAACTTCTTACATCATTGTTGTTCTCGATTGTTTTTCTCGTTTTGTGCGATTATTTCCAATCAAAAGATCGACTGCCCGGGTTGTAACCAACCGAATAGTCAATGATTATATCAATGTTCATGGTCCACCGAAAAATATCCTTTCGGACCACGGAGTCCAATTTATGAGTAAGCTCTGGCAAAAGCGTCTCTCTGAACTTGGCGTATCAGTTACGACTACAAGTGTATACCATCCACAAAGTAATCCCGCTGAACGAGTCATGAGAGAATTAGGAAGACTGTTCCGAACCTACTGTCATGCCAAACACACAGAATGGCCCCATTATCTCCAATACATAGAATAGGTATTGAACAATACAGTACATGAGGCAACTGGTTTCACTCCTCAAGAACTTTTCCTTCAAGAATCACGATATAGTCCTATATATGAAGTGATCAAATACCCACCGGGCATTACTCATGACGTCACTATGAAATTGACCATGGCGAGGGAAGTTCAATGGACCAAAGCCGAACAAAGACGTGTGCGCCATGCTAGGCGTGGTATACCTGTGAATTATCAAATCGGGGATAAGGTGTTGGTTCGAGCACACCGAGTATCATCTTTTGCAGACCAATGTATAAAAAAATTTTTTTTATTATTTGAAGGCCCGTTCGAAATTACCGGCAAAAAACATCAAAATGCATACGTGTTGTCTGATCCTGCAACTAAAGAAATTCAAGGGACGTTTAATGTAATACATCTACGTAAATACCTTGCCCCAAGTCAATTAAAAATATAGTTTGTTCTTGAATATCGTTTGTTTATCAACAGTTCGTTTTTGTTTATTTATTATTCTATTGATAGTTTTTTTAAATCCTATTTATTTATCTATTTATTTTACTTTACTTTCTAAGTTTTCTCCTTGTTTTTAATTTGTAATAATTATTTTTTGACGTCAGTCATATGTAGAAGCATCCTCTGTACACATCGATACTTCTACAGGGGGGTTTCTGTGACGTAATATATTACATGCCGGGCTCGGTGGACTCCGCTCCCTGTTGTCGGGTGGGTGCGGGGACCGTATCGGTCCGATTGTTTATTTTTGTAACGAATGTCGTTTAATAATTATATTTCTAATATTTAAATTGTCGACAGTCCAACCGTAACCGCTGTCACGATTCGGTTTGTGTCTCTCGCGATCCGTCAATTTTCGTTTGACTAATTATTATTTTACATTTAACCTTTATTAAATGTGTTACAACAAAAACATGGAGTAGTTTTTCTTTTCCGGTCCCCGCGGCGAATCTGCCGACGGGCAAGATGTTTGGACACGCATTGATGCAACCGCATCAATGCGGGTAACTATAAGCTTATATATCCGTATCTAGATGTAGAGTATGACTTGGCTAAACTGACCGTTCCTTATTTATTTATTTATTTTCTTTTATTTCCTATTTTTTGTTTTTTATTTATTTACTTTTTTATTCGTAATTTTCCATAGACCAGAACCCCGTATCGCATGTAGGATTCTGGTCTGTGTATCAGAGCGAGCGTACTTCATTGGCGCAAAAGATGAAAATCCTCGTGACTCGGACCCCCGGGTCTCGGCACGGGGTTGGCGACCCGCGTTCGTAGTTCGTGGTCGGCTACATGACGTTCGTCTGACGAGGTAAAGTCGGCGAACAGTCACAAGGTATGAAAATTCGATAAAGGTTCAAAAAAATATTATGCGTAATTTTACTTCAGTACCAGCTCTAGCTGCGTCGTTAGAGGCTTCATATTTAATTGCAAAAACCAAAGAACCACACTCTATTGGTGAATCTCTCGTTTTAACCAAACATAGAATCAATCATGTCTACAATGCAAGCTCAGGTCTCTCATTAAAATAATTAAATAGTAATTTTATAATTTTGAAAATATTAAAATTTTGATTATCATTATAATAACACATTTTTTAATTTTAGATTTTATAAAACTCTAATTTTGTTAAATTTAATTAAATTAAAGAAATATTAAAATTGCCTAAAATTAACGATTTAATGTATATGAATAAAATGTTTGTATACATTAAGACTATTAAGTAAATTTATATTATACACTTACATAATGTTGGTAGGAAGGGGGGTCGTATTATCAAAATAAATCATTTTTGGGGGGTCGTGGATCATAAAAGGTTGCGCACCACTGAACTACAGTATTAAAACTGAATTTGTTTACTATGCGTTTATTATTTTTATATTAAACTGTTACATTCAAATAGTTTTAAGGTGTGTTTCAATCTTCTTTACTCTGTCTTTTAAATCTATTACACAATTCTCAAGATGCTCACAATGCTTCACTACTTATTTTGCTAGTGATAAAATTTTTAACATACTGCCCAATAATGTCTAAATGTTCTGCTACATTTTTATTAGTGTAATTTACTAAGTTCAATATTAAAATTATTAGTTAAATTTTTTATATTTTCTTCGAGCTAAATAATGCTATTTTTCTGTACATCATATGTGTGATTATTAATCTTTTTATATTATGTGTATTATTATTATATGTATTTATATTATTATTTGTATTCTGTAAGATTCCTGAATTTGAGAAATAGCTTTATTACCACGTTCATTTATCGAGTTGTTAAATACGTCCATGACGTATGGCTTCGTATACAATACTATGATTATAATTTGAGATCACTAGATTTTATCCAACTGTTGTGCGATCAGTGTTGTGCATTATCTAGATAAATTTATCTAGATAACTTATCTAGATAAAGAAATTGTTTATTTTTATCTTATCTAGATAAAAGTAACTTTGATCATCTTTTATCTTATCTAGATAAAAAAAAATAGTTATCAGCAGTAAATTATCTAGATAGATGTTCTAGTAAAAATTTTTTTTTTTAAGTTTAACTTCTATTATATTTGTAATTTGATGTACATAATGAATATATTTGACATCAGGCGTACAACTGAAAATGTAAATATACAAACCATATAAAAACATGTTTGGAAATAATATTAACTATTATTATTATAACTTACAAGGAACTGATTCACGATAACGAAAATGTTTTCAATTATAAATTGTGATTGAAAACAATTTTTATTACCGTCTATAATATACAACATAATAAAACACAAACATCCCGTCATACGTCAAAACCTGTGTAAAGTCTATGTACCATAGTCTATTTAAATATATAACACCAATTAGTATTGTATAATAGTCTAATTAAATTTTTGAAAATCCATTCGATTAAGACATGTGATATTGTCAGTTGTTGAATTATATATGAGATACCCACTATAATGCGCATTAGGCATTTATCGTCTGTTCTGTAAGGTCGATTTCACTTTTGGTTTCAGTGTTTTAAGATGGAGATATTTATTTCTCGTAAAAGGAACCACGATGATGGTGAAGACAATATAAATGTATGTGTACCTAAGTCGTCAGTTGAGTCATCACCTACAACTGATAATAAAATGCAAAATTATTTATTGGATGAGAAATATTTCAAGATCAATTCGGTCAATGGTACAAAAATGAATGTTACTTGTCAAAACTGTTCAAAATAAATCATAGCTTATTCAAATTCGACTAGAAACTTATTGAGTCACTATAAAGTAAGTAAATTGTATTATTTTATTATGGTTTATTTGTAATAATTTGGTCTTGAGATATTATTTAAGTAATTTTTTTTTTATTATAATGTTGTACCAAATAAAAAATAATCGTATAAAAACGAAACCATAAAAAAATTTTTTATAATATATATTATTAGGGCTAGGAAAATGATAAATTAAAAACATACAATACATGCATTAAAAATTAATCAATAATATTACAAAAAATTATTTTAAATCATGAAAATGTTACAAAAAAATGACAAAAATATAAATATTTAGCTAAAAAGAATTATAATTGTGAAAAATTATTAGGTTTTTAAATATTCAAAAAATTAACACTTAAGAAACTTTGATAAAATTTAATATTTATATGAAATAAATTAAAAATTGTTTTATTAAATGTATATAAATACTTAATATTAATAAACATAATTAAGTTTTTTTTCTAACTTAAATTTGTTGTGCCTAAAATCATCTCATATATATATATATATATATATATATATATATATATAGAATTAATTTTTTTTTTATCAATACCTATTAGTAATTAGATATTAGGTAAGTTGAAAAAAAATATTAAATTAAATTTAATAAGACCTTCATTAAAAATACACAAATAAAAATATTTTCATCTAAAGGTTAGTCTTTTACTAACAACATTGTTAACTAATAAAATTATTTAGAAAAATAATAGTGAAAATATAATAATATTACAACATTTTTATTACATGAACTTAGTGTACGAGATTTAAGATGAAATTGTAAAGTAAGATAACAATAAAATACAGATATTTGTGAAATTCATAAAATTAAAATATATATATATATATATATATAATTCTACTTATAATAACTGATTATAAAATCTCTTTTTTTTTTATTCTGGGAGGGGCAGTACCCCTGAACCCTTCACATAAATACACCACTGGACAGTAATATATAAAAATTACAATATTATTATTGTAGGTAGGTAGGTATATCTATGAAATAACAAATAATTGTAACTAACAAGTATAAATTTGACAATAATTATTCTTATAGAAATAATGTAAATAAATATAAATAATTAACTGTAGTATTATTAATTAAAAAATATGTTTACATAATATTAATAATTACTTTTTTTAGCATATGCATCCTGATATGATGAATAAGCTGAAGGCGTATAAGACAGAAAGATCTAGCAATTCAAACTGTGTGTCAAATTTAAAACAAGCAAAGATGTGTCATTCAGCAGAGTATTCAGGATTTGTCAAAAAATGTTCAAAAGAAAAGAAATACATCTAAATAATATTAATATTTTGAAGAAAATGGGAAATTTGTATATACTTATGATTTATGTTATTATATTTAAGCTAAAAGTGTATAACTTTAGCATTCTTCATTATGTCTTGAAATTTAGTTGGAAGTTATAATTAATTAATAAAATATTGAAAACAAAACAGGAAATTAAAAAAAAAAAATAAAATAAAATATACATCCAAAATTTAATATATATACAGGGTGACTGGCGATAAATCTGAAAAACTTCTACACCCTTAAAGGAACAAAAAAGTTCCTATAAACCCGTGTTCAACTCTCAACCATTTCCGAGAAATTTTACATTTTGTGCTTGTTTGACATTATCAGACTTCAATTTAAAAAAATTACTATTACACAAAAACTATTGATACTACAACTAATCCAAGGTGATTTTTAAAATCTACGTTAAATTTTCTGTTAGAAAACATACTAATAAATCCCTTAAAAGACTTTTTAGTTGCTGTTTAGATTGCCAAAATTTAAAATTATTAAAAAATTTTAAATTTTCGAAAAAGTCTCCGAGCTTTAAGTTATAGTAATTCATGAGCTAATACTTGGCAAATTTTATAAAAACTTGTTCATTTAAATAGCTTTCCAACGGTATATCTAGGTGTTAGATTATCTTAATTTAAAACTAAGAAATGCGCATACACATGTGAAAAAGCGTATACCGAATCGATTAATGCGAGAATGGGTGAAGGGGTAATAACTCCACAACGCAGTTATTTACAACTCTGAATTATTTTATTTAATAAATAGGCATCTAAACGATGAAGAATGACATAAAAGAATTACAAGAACTGCTCAAAATGGCCACCATTGTGTTTGACGCAAGCCCTGGCTCGATCTCTTACTTGACGTCCAGTTACACCTGATGATATAACTCGTCGCACCTCCTCCGATGCTCGGTCAATTCTTCGCTTAAGTTCTTCTTCACTTTCATCTTCGTGAAAATAAACTAAACTTTTGTAAAGTCCCCCCAAACAAAAATCCATAGGGGTTAGATCAGGTGATCTCGGGGGCCAGGCTATAGTTCCAACTCTTCCAATCCAAATCTGGTAGTGCGCATTGAGATGATCCCGAAGAGCGTTAGAAAAGTGAGGTGGGGCTCCATCATGTTGAAAAATAATGCTTCGTCTAGTGCTCAATGGTACGTACTCGAAAAGTTCTGGAAGGTCATTTTTAAGAAAGTTGAGGTATGTTGGTCCGGATAATGTTTTGGGGAATCGTAAGTATGGACCAATGAGCTAGTCACCAATTACTCCTGCCCACACGTTCACACTGAAGCGGCTTTGGAAATGTTGCTGACGAATTAAATGTGGGTTTTCTAGGGCGTAATAATGACGATTACGCGTGTTGTAAATATCTTCTCTAGTAAAAGTCAAATCATCAGTCCAAAGAATACATGAAAGAAAACCAGGGGTTGTATTGTCTAGAATCCAGTGACAAAAATTAATTCGTTGTTGATGATCAGTTTGCTGAAGTCCTTGTACACGAGAGTAATGGTATGAGTAAAGCTGTTCCCTTCCAACGGTAGACCACAATTTCCACTGAGAAACTCCCTTGGTCCTAGCAACCGCTCTGGTAGAGGGTTTCAGGATTATTGAGAAAATGATCCATTATTGTCTCATCCACAGCATCGACGCGAAAACCCTCCCTATGAAATCCGCGAAAGCTTCCATTTTCCCGCAGTTTTCGATTAACTCTTGTAAAAGTTTCACTTGAGAGTGTGCGACGATTTGGGAACCTATGTGCATACTCCCGCCGTGCAGCAGTCGCATTTCCATTCCAAACACCGTAACGAAAATGCATATCTGTATATTCCTCATTTGTATACGAAGGCATGGTTTACTGAAGCGTTATAAACCTGTACAAGTCACTGAAACTAAAATCATTGTAGGACAAGAAAGAACCGAAAAAATAATGCAGATGGTTTTCTGAGGGAAACTCCCTCAGTGTTTGCCCAAGTTATTCTGGGAATCCCTTCTTTCTAGAATTCTGTCTAGTCAAGGCTTGCGTTAGACACAATGGTGGCCATTTTGAGCAGTTCTTGTAATTCTTTTATGTCATTCTTATCCTTTTAGATGCCTATTTATTAAATAAAATAATTCAGAGTTGTAAATAACTGCGTTGTGGAGTTATTACCCCTTCATCCATTCTCGCATTAATCGATTCGGTATTCGCTTTTTCACATGTGTATGCGCATTTCTCAGTTTTAAATTAAGATAATCTAACACCTAGATATACCGTTGAAAAGCTATTTAAATGAACAAGTTTTTATAAAATTTACCAAGTATTAGCTCATGAATTACTATAACTTAAAGCTCGGAGACTTTTTCGAAAATTTAAAATTTTTTAAAAATTTTAAATTTTAGCAATCTAAACAGCAACTAAAAAGTCTTTTAAGGGATTTATTAGTATGTTTTCTAACAGAAAATTTAACGTAGATTTTAAAAATCACCTTGGATTAGTTGTAGTATCAATAGTTTTTGTGTAATAGTAATTTTTTTAAATTGAAGTCTGATAATGTCTAAAAAGCACAAAATGTAAAATTTCTCGGAAATGGTTGAGAGTTGAACACGGGTTTATAGGAACTTTTTTGTTCGTTTAGGGGTGTAGAATCACATGCCGAAGTTTTTCAGATTTATCGCCAGTCACCCTGTATATATATATATATATATATATATATATATATTTATGTGTGTGTGTATACTTAAATATACTACAAAGCCAAAGAGTATTATGTTGAATAAAAAAAAAAGAAAAAGAAAAAATAAAGAAGTTGTTGTATAAGTTTGTTTATTAATATTGGTTTCAACAAAAAGTCATCAAATATTTAATCAAAAGAAAATACAACAACTGAAGAATAAAATAAAATTAAAATTACTTTGACAAAAGTATGGTGAATTTTTTTTTTTTTATTTGAAACTTTGTACAACAATTAGTTACAACAATAAGAGAATTAAATTATATAATAATAATGTTAAATTAGGTAACCAGTCTGGTTAAAGAAGGATACATTGAAGAGAATGATAGGAGAATATTTTGTAGAAAGGATGGATTGAGAGTTAAAAGGAACACTGAAATGTTTGAAAAAAATATACAACTTATTACGTTGAGCTATTAAAGTAGGACACTGGAAAAGAATGTGAGGAATGTTGTAGATTGATTCAGAAAAGTGGAGGGTGCAGAGAGGGGAGTCGCAGAGGGATAATTTAAATGAATGAGCTGGAAGAAGTGTATGGTCTACTCTGAGACAAGTGGAGGAACAGATTATTTTCCTGTTGAGTTTCATCTTGTGGAACTACGATTGTAATGGAATCGTGGGAGAACATGGTGAAATTAGATAGAAAAAATTACATAGAGGTTATTATAAATATTACAATAAAAAGACATGGAGTTAGAAGAAAAAAAATTAAATAAAAATATTTATGATATATATATTTAAATATACAAAAAGCCAAATAATATTAAATTAAATTAAAAAAAGGTTGTTGTATAAGTTTTTTTATTACTATCAGTTTCAACAAAAAGTCATCATCAAGTAATGTTAAAGAAAGTACAACATAATTTAAAAAAAATATTATTTGATAATAATATATTAAAAAGCAAAAAAATTGCATATACTGTATAATTAAAACAACTATGACATGATATTAATATTATCTAATAATATTGATAAAAATGTTATTTTCAAAACTGTTTGTATATTTAAAATATTTTTAAATTTATTATGTTTAATTTTTTTATAAATATGTAATTCTTCCAAAACAAAATTGATATAAATCATAATGTTGTATATATAAAATGTCTAAGTCATTATCTATATTAAAAGTAATAAAATTATTCTTTTCTAATACATGTTTTATCAAATTTGAACTTGGATTATCTTTTTTTTGATCTTCATTCAGATATGTGTTCTTTATATTTTGTATTAAAATTTCTATTCGTTTTACCAACATAAAATTTATTACAATTACATTCAAGTTTGTAAATACCAAGAAATTTAAGTTTATTAAAGTTATTTGGAAATAGTTTTATTTTATAATTTATTTGTTTGATTAAATTATTATTAGTATTAAATGTGATTTCAATATTATTTACATTATTATTAAAAATGCTTGCTCATTTTTCTAATATTATAGTTTGATATAGTTGATGAAATTACAGATTTAGTATATAAAAAAATATCAAGATCTGCATTTGGTAAATTATGATCATTTTGGAATTTACTAAATAAAAGTTCATTGGCTTCAGATAAAGTTTTCAATATATGTCAGTGTAAATTCTTCTTATCAGTGATAACAAGATGGAATTTATTCTATGATGCAATTAAAAAAATTATTCACTATCATGAAAAAGTTATAGAATGCTTTGATGAATTGAAAATTTGTAAATTAAAATCAAAAGAGTGGAAATTTTTAGAAGAATATGTAATAAGTAATGATGCCATTAACAACTGCATTGGATAAACTACAAGGCGAGAAGTCTTGTTATCTTAGTTATGTTGCACCGACTATTATTACATAAAAACATACATTAATGAGTAAAAGTAACTTAGTTTTCTGTAAACCATTGTCTGCGTGTATTATAAAAAGCAAAGAAAAAAGATATAATTTTCTTTTTAATTTAAATGATAAAAGTAACTTAGTTTTCTGTAAACCATTGTCTGCGTGTATTATATAAAGCAAAGAAAAAAGATATAATTTTCTTTTTAATTTAAATGATGTAAAAAGTAAGCCATATATAATATCTTCTGCGAGTCATCCTAAATTTAAACTTAATTGGGTACCTATTCAATATTCTGAAACATGCAAAAATATATTTCTCTCAGAATGCAATGAAATTAATCCTAATATGAACATAGAACTGGAACTCTCAACATCAGATCATGATAGTGGAGATGAATTTTATAATACATTGATATCCAGTTCTCAATCTACAAACTCATCATCTGGAGGGGAAAATTTGGCCAATATACAAGGTTTATCATTCTTAAATTCCAAAAAGAAGAATGGAAGCGACTTGAACACTTTAGATGATTTTATTTTTTTTTTTATTTATTATTTTTTATAGCTTTTAGTATGTACTATATAGCTCAACAATTATAATAAATACATTTATACATATAAACATATAAATATACATACATACAAAGATAATAGTAATAGTAATAACAACAATGACAGTAATAATAATGATAGTAATAATAATGACAGTAATAACAATAACAATAGGAAAGAATAAAAAATAGATAGTTATATGATAAAGCCAGCTTCCAAGATATATGAATTAATTAGATTTATAACTGGTTCGGATTTAGAATTAAGAATTGAAGGGAGATCGATTGAAATGTTTAAAGGTTTAAGGGCATTAGATAAAGATAAGCACTGTGTAACCTCACGGCTACTGACGCCCTTGTTCAAATTGGGGTCGCCAACCTAAATCAGGATAACACAAATTGTGCCGGAGACTTAGGATTTATTCTAATGAAAAAAATTCGTTATGTTGTTTGATATCTTCTTGTTTACGTTGATAATAAAAAATTCACACTCGATACACATAATATAATAATTTCATAACATAATTAATATAATTTAATGTAAAAAAATTGTATGACCGGCCAAGGTATAGTGCATACGTAAACATACCGATTCAAATATATCGGGAGTGAAAAATCCATCTCCCTCTTGCCCGTGTGTTATCATCATTCAAGAGAGATCTCTTCCCGGATCTACTCCATCATTGTGTTATCACAAAAAAAATTCACAAAAAAAAACATAAATAAAATTCATACAATTTAATTTTAATGTTGTTCACTGAACGGACGGACATGGAGAGAGAACAAAACTTTTAATTATTCGCCGGGCCGGTATTTACAAATAATCTATGAAGTTGCGTATGGGAAGGGGGCTATCGGTTGTTATTCCGACCGGTTTTGTGGGAACCGTCGACTATCCCATACGCACAATATACTCGTTACGTTACAACTGGTTGGATAGAGAAGGACAATTTAATAGGATGTGTTGGAAGTCACAAATATCTTCATTTTGGTGCAAGGTACATAGAGGGGAGTCATTGAGATTTAGTTTATATGCGTGGGCGGGTAAAAGTGAATGTCCTATGCGTAACCGATTGAAACAAACGATGGAACGTCTTGGCAAATTTAAGCTATTGAACCAGACTTCGTTAGGTATTCTAGGTGAAATATTTTTTTATTATTAATAAAAATATTATATTAAAGATTGAAGACACGACATAGAATCAGATGCTATTAAGTATTTTTTTGGGAGAAAGTTTGAAATTAGTTGTAGGGCTTCAATGATGGCATGGCATTCGGTAGTAAAAGAAGATGACAACGAAGGTAGGTTATTAGAAAAGGAAACATGTAATGCAGGAATGTAGACTGAATAGCCAGTAGAAGTTGGAGTTACAGAACCATCAGTATAGACAACTGTAAAGTTTGGAAAATTAGCATTTAGATAGTTCATAAAGATATTATTTACTATTAAGTGAGACATTGACTTAAGATCATTGGAAGATAGGTTTAAAAATGTGTGATCTGTGTGAATAAGGGGAGCACTAAGAAATGATTCATATGACTGATCATAAGGAGGGAGTTTGTATGAATTTAAAATAAATTGGGAAAAAGATGAAATAGAATTAGCTGTGAGTGAGAGGATAGGCATAGATTTAGGGACGTAACGCCAATTTAGAAATAATGAATGGTAAATATCAAAAATTTGATGATTGGAATGAGACAATGACTTCAGAAGAAATTTACCAGCAAGCCATCTGAATCTTATGTTGATAGGAGGGAAGGCTGTTTCAACTTCAATTGCAGGAGAAGGACTAGATCTTATATATCCCATAATTGTTCTAAGACAAGAGATTTGAAGTTTATTAATTTTTTTTCCAATTTGAAGAAGAAGCTGATCCGAAAAAAAAACAGCCATAATCAATTTTGGAGAGTATAATGGAGGAGTAAATTGACAATAGGCTTGAAGGATGAGAGCCCCACCAGGTACCCATTACGGTCCTGAGAAATTTGAACCATCGGGAAACGAATGAACAGAGTGAATTTATTTGTGGTGACCAGCGGAGTTTAGAGTCAAGAGTGATTCCAAGGTAAGTGGTGCTAGAAAAAAAAGGGATATCATGGTTTTCAAAATATACCTTAGGGTGATTTGAATATCTGCGCCGGGTGAAAATAACAGATTTACATTTCTCTGAGGCAACTTGGAATGACAATTTAACAAGGATATCTTTTAGATCATTAAGTGCGGAATTTAGATGTTCAATAGCAAGATCAAGGGAATTATTTGTGGAGAAAATAACTATGTCATCGGCATAAATAAGATATTGGTGACCAAATCGTGAAAGATGTTTTACAATCATACTCATGTATATGTTGAAAAGTACTGGGCTAAGGCAACTCCCTTGCGGCAGTCCAGTGAATGTTGATCTCGTGTTAAATAATCCAAAAGGAGAAGAAAAAATGAGATTCCTTTTATAGAAGAGAGAAAGCACTATGTTACAAAATTTAGAAGGAACATTCAAAGACAGTAAATGGGAGATGAGAGTGTGGACATTGACAGAATCAAAGGCACCACGTATATCAATAAAAGTGGCAACGAAAAATTCTTTATTATTAAAAGAGTGATAAATTTTGCCGATAAAGGTTGAAAGGCAATCTAAGGTACCCATACCCTTTCTAAAAGCGAAAAGGTTAACCGGTAAAAGGGAATTATTTTCAAGCCACCAATCAAGCCTTGATTTTAGTATGTGCTCAAACAATTTACATAATGAAGACGATAATGCAATGGGACGAAAAGAAGTATCAGAACACGGTTTAGGAATTGGGATGACCCTATAACAACTCCAAGAGGTGGGAAGTTATCCAGTAGTCAGAAAATTATTCAAAATAGCTAGAAGATAATCCAGAGCGTTTGAGGAAAGATGTTTAAGCATAAAAGACGAAATTTTATCAAGACCAGCGGCTAGTCATCGTAAAGATTTACGCGAGGAGATAGCAAAGTTTAGTTCAGTCATATTAAAGGGATTTGTAAGTACATGGGGAGGAGATGATTGAGAAGAGTAAGAAGGGCAAAATTCTAATTCAGATGAGACATAGCACGGAGCGACTTTAGAACAGAAATTGTCAAACCAATCATCATTGGACGGACGTGGAGAGAGGATTTTAGATGATTATCCAATAGTAAAACAAATATTTCTTAAATATAACACTACACTGCCTTCTTCTGCACCAGTGGAAAGAATGTTTAGTAGTGGAAGTCAAATTTTGATACCAAGGAGAAACCGCCTTAGCGATGATATTTTTAATATGTTTAAAATTTTTTTTTTGTTTAAAATCAAATTTTTAATTTGTTTAAGATCAAAGAAAGTATAATAAAAATGTTTTTCTTATATATTGTTATCTTTCTTTAGTAAATTTAGACTTCTGATTTCTGACCTACCAATTCCCATTCTTCTCAATCTTTTACTAATTTTTTTATTTCATTATATTGTTTGACAAATTTAAAAGTAATTTTTTTGTTTTTGTTTTAAATATATTAAGAATTAAGTGTTAAATTATAATTATTTTGATGATTAATACCTATTTAATCAATTGTATTATTATATTATATATTATTTATTTTTAAAATTATATAAATATTTCTAATGGCGCCGAACCTATACTCAAAGAGCCGCCAACCCTATTTTAAGGTAGATGTGTATCACTGTCTGATACTAACTTATAAAAATATTTTAACTTCAGGTAATGTAATTTTTGATAGTAAGTTTTTATAAATTAATATTATAATTTATATCCTGTAGCTATGACCAATTCACCAACATAATCAGTTCAACAGTTATTATAAATTGTAATAATGGTGGTATTTAGGTAGGTAGGTATAATAAGAGATGGTAAACAGGTCGGTTTTAAGGGGATTAAATGAGTTAAATTTATGCTATTTATACTATGATAATTATAATGTCACACCTTTATTGAACAAAACCAATTTCAAAAAATACGTTCTAATCATAGTTTTTGATATGAGTAGACAAAACGACAACGTTAAGACATCCACCGTGGACCTAAGGATTGAATTTGAGGCAAACGAAACGTTTGTAGATGCAACATCAGCATATTGTTTAATTAAACATGACCAAATTATAACTTACAATCCCTTTAACGGGGAAGTAAGAATTTAGTAAATAATGATTGTATAAATTAATGTTAAAAAATAATTTTTTTTTTATTAATAATATAGTGTGTTTTTATTTATAAATAATATTTAATAATTATTTAAATTTCGAAAATAATTCGAGCAAGGTTTTCTATTTAGATGGCAGATAAAAGCTGATGGGAGATGGCAGTGGTGAAGGCGACACTGTATTTTGTGCAAATTGAATAATGTTGGTCCATCGTTTTCATCAACAGCTCGCGTCTCTGGCAGATTGTATGGAGATAATGGCGGCGATATAAATCATAGGGGTCCGTCATATTGATCGTTAAGCTAATAAAAACAAACTGAATTTAGTTTTTATATATTAAAAGTAAAAAATTTTTTTTTATTACCTTGGATTCTTTCACTCATATTCATTATATGCACTAAGTCGTTATACGGCTAGAAATAATAAAAATAAATTAGTATAATGAAATATTTTGCGACGTCTCTGTCCGTTCGGACGAGCGCCGTGTGACGGCTCAGTGTTTTCAGACGAGGGTCACCAACCCATGGCTGAGGCTCGTAAGCCGGAATCCAAGGGATTTTTTTTTATTGGGGGAACAATGATTAAAATAAATTATATTAAATAATATGCGACATAACGTTAAATTGGTTTACCGCAGTGGTTCCCAACTGAACACTAGGCACGGACAACTTTTATAAATTTGAAAGACCACCGGTTGGGAAACACTGCACTAGATACATATTCATGTAAATAAACATAAAAATTATTTAGATAATATTATTGAATGATGTATTGATAATTATTCGTGATTTAAGGCTAAATTATAAAACATGACGTTTTGTATAGTTTAATATTATAATGTACAGTAATAATTTAAATCGGGTAATATGAAACGGTATGTATGTATCTTGATCGTCCACAACGAAACAAAAACATAATATTACATAAACGTTGCTTGTTTTAGATTAAAAACTAAATGTATACGTGTAATCGAGGACGCTGTCTTGGTCAAAGTAGAGGTTGTTTGCAGGCCAACCTTTTTGTTATGTTTAATAACACTTTTTTGTTTGTAAAAAAAAAAAATCGCATGACTACTATTTTATAACTATGGTAGAGCTAACTTTTTACATCTCTCAGCCAAAAGACCAATGTTTTAGGTACTTAATAATTATTATTATTATCAATAAGTTTCTTAAAGTATAGAGTGTTATATGGTTGATAATAATATTGTGTGTTCGATTTATTGATGTGATAACAACATAAAAATTTACCTGATCATAGAGGTATTGAAAATAATTTCTCTCAATAAAAGGTTCGACATAATATGTAAACAGAAATTTGGTAAACAATCAGAATCTAAAGCCATAGAAAAAAAATATTTAAAAAAATACCAAATAACATAATAAATAAACTCCTTGGTGTATATTTTTTAAAAGTTGAAATAATATATTTAACAATCATACGGATTATATTCTATTATGTAATAGAATACGAAGATAAATTTGGTACAATATGATGTCCGTAAATGAAATTGTTCACCCGAAATTTCGAGTACCTTAACCAACTTTTAAATTATACATACTTCAATCGAACAAGCGTTAATACCAATTATTCAAATTATTTTTAAACCATTTTAATATTTTTATCTACTGCACATACTTATACATATACGCATACAAGTCAGTTAAACATTTTCATTTCTCGACATTATAGTATTTTTGCCTCCAAATGCTAAAAATAAAAAATAAATAATATATAATGTGTTTTTATACATAATTTACATGTAAGTACATAGAAATTGAAAAATATTATGAATTTTTCTTTCTGAAAATAAACATTAATCTATAATTCACGAATATTTATAAAATCCAATTACAAAATATCACGGACGTCAATATTACGTTATTTTGTCTTTGGTTATTTAGTCTATATACTTTTGTCTACTAAGGCAAATCAAATATCAATTCGATTATATCATTATATATTATATTTCTAGTCGGTAAAAACTTGCATGTATCAATAAATTGAAAAGTGTAATTTTTTTATTTTCACCAGTTTATGAAAGCCCTGAAGAAAAAAACTGTGAAAAAACGATAAAAAGAATATAAACAAACGTCTTTTGGGGAAAATGAATTTTCCTGGATCGTTTTTATAATACGATGATTTATTATTTTGCTCTCGAAAATTTAAAATAATAATAATGAAAACTGAATTCAATATCATTAAATTGAGCGAAGTGAAACGAGTGTTTGACTCTGAATTAGAATTTATACGTTTTTATGTTTAAAATAAATTATTTGTTGAATAACGTAATAAAACCATCTTATTTTGAAAAGTTTTTTGTATTCAACAATCCTTTAGAGTAAATAAGACTAATTTTAAATTTATATTTTATAAAACTATATTAATATTAATAAATAGCGAACAAGGCCGTATTTGAGAGGGGTTTTGGGGGTTCAAACTCCCTCCCTGAAACTTTTAATAGTTATTATAAACTAAATTTATTACACTAAATTATTAAAGTGGAGACACACTATTTACACGCCACATGTTAACCCGCATTTAGACACAATTTTATCGTACACAACATAATTTAGTATTTAAATCTAGTAGTTGAAAATATATCATTCGGTTTTGAATCCCCCCCCCTCACAGTAAATGTGTTCCTGCTACGGCTTTGATAGTGTACATTTAAATAAGAATAATGAACATAATATATTACAAATTAATGATAAAATGTTATGCCTTCAAGAAACATTGTCGTTTTCAGAATAGGAAAATCCCATATATTGGTATTGTTGCATATATTATTATTGTTACAACAAATAAAAAATGTACGCCAAAGTAATAAGTTATATTATAAACTTTATTGTATTAAATTAATTCAATTCAAATAAAACGACTGGTCGCTATTCAGTAGAACAAAGACTAAAAACTTATGCTCGGACGACGGGCGAATAATTATTTAATTAGATGATGAAGATAAGATTCATGAAGAACTAAAGGACTTAATAATTGACAATCCAATTGAAGAAAGTTATGGTTCACAAAAAAGAAAAAAATCAGATGATGACTTTGATGATCGGTTAGAAGAAGATGATTATGATCTTATTGAAGAAAATCTTGGAGTCAAAGTAGAACGGAGAGTAAGTTTCTTTGATTATTAATTTTAATAAATAATTATAGTATTATAAATAATTTTAGAAACGATAGCGTTAACGGTTTAGCGTCGTCTAGGAGATGAAGAAAGTGATGATGAAGGTACTGGTGACAATGCTACTGAAGATCGAGAAACTATAACTAACACTTTATTTGATATGTCTGATAATGTAAGTGGTGTTGATAAAATAATTATAAACTATTAAATCATTATTGACAAAGTCATATGAAATTTAGGAAGATGAAAGACCATCTGATCGTGCTTCTTCAAGAGCTGAACGAGTTGATAATTATAATATAGAAGGTGATGAAGAAGGTGAAGAATATTCTGATAAAGATGATGATGGCTCCATTGTAGATGATGAAGGTCGACCAATTTGAGAAAAACAGAAAAAAGGCACATATATTATGACGCTGCCCTTTAAGAAGCACAAGATATTTTTGGTGTTGATTTTGATTATGATAAATTTGAAAAATATGATGATGAATACGAAGAAAATATATCTGATGATGACTATATAGAAGACTAAGAACAAAGCTTCAAAAACGTAGAAAAGCTACTAGAAAATCAATATTTGAAATTTATGAACCAATTGAGTTGAAAAGAGGACATTTCACAAATTTATATAATCAGTAAACTATTATAGTTACTTAATTATTGTTTTATTTTAATATTATTTCTATGTCTAGATTCGTAATAATGATATACCAGAAAGAATGCAACTACGTGAAGTTCCAGTAACACCAGTACCTGAAGGTTCTGATTAATTAGACGATGAAGTAGAATGGATTTATAAACAAACATTTTGCAAACCAACTATTAATACACAGGTGAAATTTTATTATTTTTCTTGTTTGTTGGGACATTATAATGCTTTTAGAGTATCAATATTTCTTACTAAAAAATATGGTATGATAATATTTTTGATGGACGATATATACAGGACAATAAGGGTGGTGTTGATCCTCGACTTCAGTCTAAGAAGGGACAACAAACAATTGGAAAAATCAAGAAAGCATTAGAATTTATGCAAAATCAGAACTTTGAAGTTCCATTTTTAGCATACTATATAAAAGAATATGTTGAGCCTGAACTGGACATTAATGCTTTGTGGAGAGTTTAGCATTTTGATGCTAAAGTAAATTATATCATGTTAGAAAATAATAAAATCATTAAATATGTATTAACAAATTATATAGCATTTTTCTTATATATTTTAGTGGTGTCAATTGAAATCTCGCAAAACTATGTTAATTGAATTATTGGAAAAAATGCGAAATTATCAATTGGAAATGTTTATGGTAGATCCAAATGCTTCTATGCCAGATCACATTCGTATTATTAAAGATTAAGATAATGATAAGTTACGTGCGATACAGACAAAGGAAGAATTAAAAGATATTCAAAGTCATTTTATGTTATACTATACTAATGTACTATATGTACCTGCTATGCAAGAAAGTACTAGGAAAAAAGCTAGATAATTAAAAAATAAATCTAGAGTACTAAGGGAAGAGAGAAGAAAACTTGCAATAGAGGCTGGTGAAGAACCAGATGATGAAGATGATTCTAGTAATTTAGATGGTGATGATTCAAATGCAGAAACTGTTAAGCCTGCAAGTAGTTCAGGACCACATACATTGTGCTTGAAAGCTGGACTAGGTATGTTATATTTAATATTGATATTCAATGTGTGCTTATTTATGCATTCCAATTTTCAGCCGGTTTTGTTAAACGTTTTGGTTTAAAACCTGAACATTTTGCTGTAAATGTTCGTCACAACTGCCAAAGACATGAAGTAGATCAAGAATCTTGTGATCCATATAAACTTGCTGGTGAATATTGCAACGAGTATGTACAAACGAACATGTCCAACATTTAGTATATATATTTTTTATTTATTTATAGATTATTCGTTACTCCTGACGAAGTTTTAAAAGCGGGTAAGTATATGGTGGCCTGTCTACTCTCTCGTGAGCCTCTCGAAAGGAAATGTTTACGAGAAACATTCTTTGATCGTGCCATGAATATTGTGCCAACCAAAGGAGGTATCAAATAAATAGATGAAAATCATAGTTGTTATTCGTTAGTATTGTTATATATATATATATGTAAATATATATATAAATATATATATAATTTTTCATCAATCATAAATCATTCATATAGTTTATATAATATTCAACAATATTGTATATTTGTATGTAGAATGAAATATATTCAGCGCAAACCAGTAAAAGATTTAGTAAGGAACAATTTTTTAAAATTACTAATGGCAGAAGAAAATAAACTACCTACAATTTCATTTGATGAAGAAGTAGATGGTTTGGGTTTCCTTCCTTATATAGAAGAAGTTAAACAACTTTATATAAGAGTAAGTTACATGTATATTACAATTCTAGATATATTTATAAATTCATATATTTTTCATAGGACGAATTTAGTTCAAATCTACAACAATGGAATGAAGTACGACGTGAATGTATTGATTTACCTTATAGGAAATTGCTAATGCCTGAGATGGTAAAAGAATTCCGACGAAATTTGCTTGCTGAATCTAAAGAGAATATACTAAAAGCTTGCAAACATAAATTCGCCAACTGGCTAGCTTTAAGTAGCTAATATATTTTAATTTAAAATATTAATAAATACAATTATATATATATAGGTAGGTCTTTATAATCCAGAAGTAGATGAATATGATGATGATTGGGATACAAGCAAAGGTATTCGAGTAATGGGGGTTGGCATATTATACTGATCACGAGCAAGAATCCTTTGCATGTATTTTATCACCTAATGGTGAAGTCATTGATACCATTTACGTTTACCGTATATTATGAAAAGACCATTTAATGATGATGTGAAATCAAAAAGAGAAGCAGATTTCAATTACATAAGATATTTTGTAATGTCAAGAAGACCACATCTTATAGTTCTTGGATCAGAATCAAGAGATGCATTATGGCTAGTAAAAGACATAAAAGCAGTTATTGAACAATTAGATATCGATGAACGATTCCCTCAAACTCAAGTTGAAATTCTGGATAACCATCTAGCTAGATTTTATGCCAATTCAATCAAAGGGGAAATAAGTACATTTTTTTAACAATTAAATTTAAGAATAAAGCCAATGAGTATTACAAAATAAAAATATATAATAGAACAATAGTAATTCTACTTTATGTTTTTCGTAAAAAAAAATACCATAAACCAATAATTTCAGAAATATAAAATAATCCAAGACATATATTGTATATATATATGTATGTGTGTGTGCGTATTTTTCTAAGACAGGAACATAACAAAAAAACAAAAAAAAATATTAAAACAATATATAGATAACAAAAAAAAACAATTATTTATCTATCATAAGCTGTGTTCACCGTTTTCCTTGATGAATATAAATTGTTATGTGTTAGGTAAAAAAACGAAAAAGAAGCTCTTCCCCTTGCCTTTATCCTCAAATCAATCACTATATGTATATAATGTGCTTCTAAGACATATATATATATATACAATATATATGTGTGTGTGCGTCTGTCCAAAAAGACATAGTGTTGGCGCGCAAGATATCGCCAATTAAATTGTCGATAAAAACAATCATTAAATTATTAATATTTGACGTATCGTCCGATCCTGGACCACCCGAACACGATATAATACGTCCGCAGTCCTGCCGAACACACAATCATTAAAATCATATGAGTTTTATCGTTTTCGGCCGACACGGTCGTACTCACTATAAACCGCAGTTCGTTCGAACAAAAACGATATACTTCTCACTCTTCGGATTCGGCCGATCGATAGCGATCCACCACACGTTCGAACCGCCATATGTCTTCCGTTGTTTTCGGCCAACGACCAATTCGGTTCCGCGGTATCTCATGAGGTTTCTCTCGATCGCTTATCTCGTCGGTGAACTCGTAAATCACGGACGGAAATGTTTTCTAACCGAAAAGAACAGCGATATTCAAACGTTCTATTACGAAAGCAAGACGAACGTACAGCCATGACGATTCGTCCAAGACGGAGATAAAAATGGTGTCGTACGCTGAGCGTCGATAGAAGAGAATCCGTTTTCGTCCGTCTCGCGGGATAGGTAAAATCGAAATTCATACCCCTTAATCGACAGTTCGTCCGTTGTTATCTTTCCGGTCGTCGACAAACGCCCGTCTGAAATTGGAATGAAAATCGATGACGACGCGAGAGACTCCGTCACCGGGAGGGCTCGAACGATAATAAAATCGACGAATACGAACAACGACAACACGAACGTAAAAAAAAAAGGAAACGCTCATGAGAAAACGCCGCGACGACACGTTTTTTTCGTAAAAACGTGTACGTCGTCCGTTAACGGAGGTTCGAAACGCTTATCGTTACGGTCGTCGAGAAAGATAACGGCGAAAGAAAACCGACGCCGGAACGTTTGGCGTACGCGTTCGTATCGGTTTGGAGGAAACACGACGATCGCGAGCAATACAAAACAACGAAACGCTCGCGGTTTTTATTTTATAAAAAAAAAAAAACGTGAAAATCCCGAAAGATAGACGAAAAAAAAAAGCACGTGAACAAAAACAACCAAACAAACGGACAGACTATCACTGATGGATAACGCGAAGTGAAGCGAAACGACACCTATGAGAGGAGGGACGACCCCTACTCACCACTTCATTGATTGGCTGCTTGAAGTAGCTTCACATTACTATAAAGTTTGCGAATTGGTAGACTACAAATAAAAAAATACCCTAGATAACGTGGGGAACTATTTCTGAATTGAAAAATAACTAATTTCGTGGTTATATAAAAACCTTGAAATTTGATTTATGTTACTTGACATCTATTAAAATTAAACATTAAATTTGATTTCAGTTTTGTACACACTGTAGCAAATTTCGTTTAAATAAATAAAAATAAATTAATAAACTTAAGTATAAAAATAAACAATGAATATTGTGTTGATTGAAGAAAAAAGAAAATTTAAATGTTGTATACGTGTGTTCATTTCTACCGGTTTCGACGAAAAGTCATCATCAGGTTTAATACAAATAATATACAACAACTGAGGAATAAATTGAAAATAAAATTATTTAGAAAATATTGCATAGAGAAATCTGATAGAAATTACATTGAGAATGTTACGAATATTACAAAAAACAGACGTGGAGTTAGAACCAAAAAAAAAATATATATATATATATATGTATATAACCATATATTTATCAAAAACCAAAGAAATTGTTTATTTAATAAAAGCCACTATGATGTGATATTAATATTGTCTAATGTATATTGATATAGAATGTTATTTTTAAATTTATTGTGTTTAATTTCATCACAAATATGTAATTGTTCCAAAACAGAATTGTTATAAATATTATTTTGTATATTTGAAATGACTAAACTTTTATCTATATTTAAAGTTATAAAATGATTATAAAAAACATTATCTAAAACATGTTTTGCGAAATTTGAATTTGGATTAGTTGTTTTTAATCTTATATCAGATATGTGTTTTGTTATATCTTGTATTAAAATTTCTTAAGTTTATACAAGTTTGTAAACTGGAAAATTGTTTGATTTTATAATTTATTTGTTTGATTAAATTATTATTAGTTTTGAATTTGATTTTAATATTATTTACATTATTATTTAAATATTTTTGTGAATTCTTCTGATTATAAATTTCGATATATCGTAATACAATAATTATTTACATTGTTTAATTAATAAGGTTCTTATGTTTTCTTTAGTTTTTTGATGCCCCCCATTACTAGACCTTCTTTTTGCATATATGATATATTATTGTATTGGGAATAGTTTTGGTTGATAATAACGTTAATTGATCCTATGAACTCATGAATTTCATTTGGATTAATATCACTATTAAGAATAAGCTTATTTTTGAGTATATTTAATGCATCGAATTTGGGAATAGATGTATATAATATTTTTACATTAAGGGAAATCATTCTAGAGCCATGTCCCCAATGAATATTAGTTATTTTTTCAATAAAATCATAAGAATTTCGTATTCATGTTTCATTAGTGAATTTTAGTTTCGTTTTATACGTTGATCTAAAGATTTAGCTAAATTATATGTGTTCGCGCCTCACTGTTTGCAATAAGTGCCTTTTGGCGCGTTGTAGTGGCCAAGGATTCGCCAGACAACATGATCATTCCGCACGGTGGCAACACTGTGGAAGCTCCGTACGCCGCCGTTTTCGTCTGCCACCACTTGCTCTTTTTGTATTACGTTGCTTTTGCTGCTGATCCGCTCGAGTGCACACACGTTTTGTTCTTGTGCCGCCTGCTGTCTCTCAAGCACACTCGCTTGTTCACGAGAAGTTTTAATTCTTCTACCGTGCACCGCACCAGCTTATAAACTGGTCGGTTAACATTACGCTGCTCTGGGTCGTCCGTAGACGTACGGCGACCGAAGTACGACCCCCGATAATAATTCGCGTTTCGTGCGATCGAAACCCTTTCGATCAGTTCGTGCTGCACTGCCGACCATCCTGTTCCGGCTCCGGATTTCAACAGCTCAAGCCATCCCACGGTTCGCTCAGCTCACCCGATACACCAGCGGTTCCACGGCGGTGTTCCATCTTGTCTCCCCAAATCCGTTCCATCAGTTTGTACACGTATCGATTTTATAGGTTCTATATTATAATAAATATTAACGGATTATGTATTGAATATTGTGTGATCATTGTCAACCCTCAACCGATTGTCCCGGATACGTGCGACTGGCGTCAACTGTCTTCGGAAAAGAACGCCGTTCGCCAACAATATGAAGAAGCATTTCTGAAATCAATTAATGGTCTGATTGGATGATTGTCTTTGTGTATTCATATAATTTAAAAATTTAAGCTTCTCACGATGAAAGGATACAATAATAATAAAAACATATGAAATATACAAATATACATACGACCTTGAAAACGTTTAGGATTCTTTTCCCACACATTTTAAGTTAATTTAAGTTTTGTTGTATAAACTTATTTTCATTTAACTATCGATTTAGTACAGTACATTCCATTCTAGGCAAATCCATTCCCATAACTCCTTAATTGGGGTCGGGTACTGTTTGGTATGTTAGATTGTTTTCATTGATCGCGCGAACACTAACCCTTTTCGAATCCTGCTTTTATTAGGTCTCTGGCCGTCTTCCAAGGTGGCTTTTTTGATTTAAGTCTCAGTGCTGGTATATCTTAAAATATTTTGGTTAGTAATGAGCTCTTCCTATTCTCTGCATTCTTAATTGTTTTAGTAAATTTTTCTTTCCTTCTTAGATCTGGGGGGGCTATTTTGGTTAGCACAGGTAACCACTGTAGCTGAGTTGACTTCACCGTCCCACTGATTACTCTCATCACATTGTGCAGTTATTTATCAACTTTCATTACATGTGCACTGTTACACTATATTTGGGCACCATATTCAGCTGCACTGTATGTTAACGCCATTGCTGCCGTTTGATGGGTTTTAGCGTCTGCGCCCCACCCTGTGTCAGTTTTTGTATTAGGTTGACTCGAGATCATAATTTCTTCCTAGTTCTATCAAGATGTTCATTAAATGTCAGCGTACAGTCTAAAGTTATTCCTAGATATTTCGGTGTGAATTTGTGTGCCATTTGTCCTCCTTTAAACATGACATTAAGCTCTTTTCTTGCCTCTCTATTACTTAGATGAAAAGCACATACTTCAGATTTCTTAGGGTTTGGTTTTAACCGCCAATTGGAGAAATATTTATCCATAGTTATGAGGTCTTCGGTAAGAGTTTTTTCACTCTCCTCTAGATCAGTACTTTGATAGGCAATTGCAATGTCATCTGCGTATTGGAAGTTAAGCCTTTTTGTTTTAGGTAGGCCATGTATATATAAATTAAATAGAGTCAGGGCGAGTACCGAAACTTGGGGTAGACCATTAGATACTGTACGCAAGTTGCATTCTATATTTCCCAGAAATACTTTGAAACGTATTATATAAGCATCCTTTCTAGGAGTGTAAATAATTTCTTCCTTACTTGAATAACTTGAATAACTTGTACCTCGCATCTTCGGAATTTCCTAAAACCGGCCTGCCCAAGTGGGATAACTTCTTCAGTATGCAGTTGTATGCGTTCTAATATCATTCTTTCTAAAATCTTGTATGTATTAGCAGTGCTATGGGGCGGTGATCTGCAGCTTCGTGTCCATCCTTTCCGGGTTTTAGTAGTGCAATCACTTTCGTTTTTTTAAATTGTTTTGGTAATTTTGCAGTATCTATGTAAAACGTATCATTGTAAGACGTAGTAAGCTAGGTGTTGGTTTTTGGCCCTGCTAGTTTAAAAAACTCAGAATATACTCCATCAATGCCTGCAGCTTTATTTAGTTTGGTTTTTTTTTATTGCATTATATACCTCATCTTGTGTAAAGGCATTGTCTAATGTTGGGTGTGGTTTTTACATTTTCCTGTGGTTTTTTAATTCCGTTTTTATTGTTCGATTTTGTTCTTTATCTACTGAAAGTTTTCCCATGCTTTTTAGTCTAGCTGTCACAATAATTGGTTTTAAAGTATGCTGGCTTCTACTGGCGTTGCTTGGGTCACCCAATTTTTTCATGAGACTCCATGCCTTATGGCTAGAGTGTGTGAAGTTTAAGTTTTCCGTTGTTTTGCGCCATCTCTGTCTTCTTTTTGAATTTAAATTATTAATTAGCTCGTCTGCTATACTGTTATTTTTAGTCCTTTGAAACTCCGAGTACAGCTCAATACATGTTTCATCCCAGCCTGGGATAAATTGTATCCTGAAAATTCTTGGTATGTGTTTTTTCGCTACTAATTTAATTACATCCACGAATCTTTCGTAATTATCTGCTTTGGCTGGGATCCATTGTATTAGGTGATCTAGTTCCATGGCAAATTCAGTCCAGTTTGCTTTCCAGAAATTCCATCTTGGCTTTGGAATTGATCTAATTAGCGGTATGTTTAAGCCAAGATCTAGGACCACTGGTCGGTATTGGTTGTGGGGGAAGTCATCAAGAATACGACGCGATATCATCTGTCTACTATTGGTTGGAGATATAGATGTTATGCTCAAATTAGGGGTGTATTCCTTGAGCCATCTACCTGACCTGAAGGTTCTCTTGTCTTTGATACTGTAGATATGTCCCAGATTCACTATGGTTAACCACTCATATAGTAGGTCTCCGTTTTCATAATTTTTCTCATATTATGTCATACAATACTACATATTATTATCATGCTATGACTCGAAAATTGAATTTCTTTCAATGACAATTGTAACAACATTGCAAAATTCATAGAAAAGCACTGTCTGTTAATCATTAGTCAGTAGTCAGAAATACCGTCTGTTGAACAGATATTGGCACCAATTCGCTCACAAAACTGCATTATCGTCTTCTTACAATAGACTAAATTTTAGGCATTTTTAAAATTTTTAATGTAAAATATGAATCAAATTTGTTCGGTATTATACACAATGTATCACATAAGTTTGATATTCACTATTAAAACTTTTACTATCTTTGTGTCAATATTTAATCTTATCCTTTCTTAATATCAGTGGAGTAGGTAATTAAATTTCAGATAAATTCGGGTTTTGAGATAAGAAAAAATTATAATTTTTCTAATTTTACTTTATTAGTAACAAAAATTAGATTAAAGTAAAAAAATTAGTTTAAATGTACAAAAGGAATGTAATATTCGTAAACAGGACTTAAAAAATGCAAAATAAAAATACTTATTCTAAATCGTTATATAATGAATTAAATTTGTAGCTTGGTTAGCATTATGTAGAATTTACAGAAGAAAACAAATGCAAAAGATATTAAAATCCTATGTCTACTATAATATCAAGACTTAATATTATGTATAGGTTGTGACGGTTGATAGTGGTGGCAGCAATACCGTTAAATGGTGCAAATGAATTAATGACAGTATGCGTATTCAACTGTACTATATTTTCACACAACTAAAATATTTTTTTACAATGAATATAAAATACACTTGACCTAATACCCCTATTTATAATATCCAAATACAATTTGCGTGTAATCAATAGCCGTTGCTTAATTACCTAATCGCAAAATCGCAGCATTATAAATAGGAGTATTTCGCTATCTATTACGTCGACGTACCGGCGGCGAAAACACTTTGCGGTCGCGCGTAATGTATTTACGGCGTTAAAATATTTTCGTCAGCGTTTCGTTCGGAAAGGGATGGACAGTTGATGATTATCGGCTCAGTGGTGTAAACAATTCGTTTACACATACGCGATCTGTGTCAACTCTCCCCAACCAAACTGTCCAACCGGGACGCGCTATCGCATAGAAACGTGGGGGACCTAGCACCCGGGTTCTCTCTTAGACTCATCGCTGACTCCCATGATAGGGTCAGCGGGTTTCAGGGTTACTCGTTTGACTCTATCAAATTCGATAAAGCCGGATTAGTATGACTCTGGTAAGAGAGTCTCCCAGTCAAGAGGTGGAAGGATTACGGGTTCGAGTGTAGTTAGGAGGAAGGCGGTGATTTTTTCCTCTAAATCGTCCCTCCTGGTCATCAATTGGATCCACCTCCATCCCTGTCTCCTAATTTGGTAGGAGACAATGCCAATTAATTTGGTTACTGACTACGTGATTGACGAATTTTGGTTCTCGGAGTATGGCATCCACTTCTTTCAAGTATCGTTGAGTACCTACAAAATTCGTACCACAGTCACTATACATATCTGTGCAACGACCCCGCCGGCTAATAAGACGGCTTAAAGCAGCAATGAAAAGCGGAGTAGACATGTCTGACACGAGTTCAATATGAACCGCAGTGGTTACCATACAAACAAATATGCATAAGTAAGCTTTAGTAACTTTAATTTTCCGTAACATTGCGGCTTTTACCTCGAAAGGTCCGGCAAAGTCTACTCCGACGCGACTGAACGGTTTGACCTGACTAACTCGGAACGCTGGAAGATTTCCCATGAATGGAGGATTTGTCCGTGGTTTTACTCGGAAGCATGGTATACATTTATGGAGTCGCTTTCTGATGATACTACGTGCTGAAAGAATCCAGTAATTTTGACGTAAAAGGTTATGCATCGTATGGGTTCCCGGATGACCCTTATTACGGTGAACAAAATCTATGAGTAATTCAGTCAATCTAGAATTTTTCGGTAATAATATAGGATATTTTTCGTTGTAAGGTATCTGCGAGTTCTTTAAACGACCACCTACTCTGATCAACAATTCATCATCTAAAAACGGTGATAACTTACGTACCGATGTGGACACTTGTTTACCTGTAGCAATCTGTATACTTATGTCTTCAAAAAATGCGTGTTGCGTCCATCTAATTAATGATCGCAATGCTGTTTCAGTTTCTACGACTGTTGGGGGAAAAGTACGAGGTATAGGTTTTCCCAAAAGATGACCTCTCACTCTTAACCAGTAAGCTGTAAGTCTTAAGATTTTTTGAAGATTGTCCGACTGATATAAAAGGTGACTTTCTTTATTTTTGTCTTGCAAAACAAGCGTGATAGTTTTCTCTTCTGCTTCTTCTTCCAAACGGCTGGCTGGATCATCAGTGTTTTGAGCTGGCCAAGTATGTTTGGATTGATATAAAAACATCGGACCCTTCCACCATAAGTCATGGTTTGCAAGTTTTTGAGGACTTAGGCCCCGTGAAGCGCAATCAGCAGGGTTTTCTTCAGTTGGAACATGACGCCAGATGTGCCCTTTCGTAATCATCTGAATCTGAGCTACTCTGTTGGCTACGAACGTTTTTAACTTACTCGTAGGAGATCTGATCCACGCTAATGCAACTGTGGAGTCAGTCCAGGCGGTAACAGTTACAATAGATAAAGAAATTAAATTTTTGAGTATGAATTCTAGAAGGTGTGCTAACAACCATACGCCGCACAGCTCCAGTCGTGGAATCGACATTTTTGTGGTTGGAGAAATTTTTGCTTTGCCCATTAGAAGATGGCAACTAACTCTCTCACCAGTACACACCCTTAAATAAACTACTGCCGCGTAGGCGGCTTCTGAGCTATCACTAAACCCGTGTAGTTCGTAATGTGCGTGTAGTCTGGTGACAAGCCGAGGTACTCGCAAAGATGCTAGGACTGGTAATTCTTGGTGGTATTGTTGCCACGCAGATTTCGCATCGTCGGGTATAATATCGTCCCAGCCGACTTTCAGGACCCAAAGATACTTCATGAGGCGTTTTAGGTCAGTAGTGACAGGTGCTAAAAGTCCTAGGGGTCATAAATTCTAGCTATCTCGGATAAAATGGCTCTCTTGCTATATTTAACAGGATTGGGCTGATATTGGTAACATAATGAATCAGCATTTGAATCCCAGTTTAGTCCCAAGACTTTGGTATAGGTTAACTCATGTTCTTTAAACGTCACTGGAAGGGTTCGCTGGTGATCGAGTGGAATGTTATCTAATAACTTTGCAGAGTTACTTGACCACTTGCGCAATTCAAAGCAACCTTTTGCAAATGTGTTTTCGAGTTTTTGCTGTAGATCTATGGCCGCTTCTTCACTTTCTGCACCAGTAACTATGTCGTCTACATACAAATCACGCTTAACAACGGTTTGTACCAGTGGCTCGTTTTCTGCTTCATCCTTTGCCAGCTGATGAAGAGTACGAATAGCAAGAAACGGAGATGACTTTTGTCCAAAAGTTACTGTGTTCATTTGATACTCTTGAACTGGTTCCTCCAAAGAGAAACGATAAAGTAAACGTTGGTACGGTCGGTGCTCTTTGGTTACATCAATTTGCCTAAACATTAGCGGTAAAAACGACTGGGTGAAGTCGAAAACGTAAAACTATACCTGGTAAATCCTGCTGCAGTTTTTGACCGCAGTGAAGATTGTCGTTCAAAGAGTGACCCAATGAAGTTTTTGCGGATGCATCAAACACGACTCGCACTTTAGTTGTAGTACTTCCAGGTCGTAAAACAGCTTGGTGTGGAATGTAATACATGTTTTCTTTACATTTGGATTTATTAATCACCGGGAACATGTGGCCGGTTTCTAAGTAGTCCCTCATTGTAAGATTGTATTCTTTATGAAGTTTTGGTGATTTTATAAACTTATTTTCCAAGTTTCTCAAACGGTGTAGAGCTAAATCTTTTGAGTTTCCGAGCAAAGGTGGATTTCGTGTAAACGGAAGATGAACTGTGTATCGTCCATCTTGCTGTCGAGTAGTAGTCGTCTGATAAATATGCTCACACTCTAAATCATCTGGGCAACTTTTTTCGGCTTTTGGGACTTCTTCGATCTCGAAGAATCGTTGTAGCGTTTGATTTATAGACTCTAATGAACATAAGGTGACAATCGGTTCATTCTGTTTGTTTGCAGTTTTACCCATTAAAACCCAGCCAAACACTGTAGAAAGTGCTATTGGTTGATTCAATTCTCCTTCTCTTTTGTCTCCTAAGAATAGATGTGGATAAATATCGGCTCCTATTAAAATATCAACTGGTATTGCTTCGAAAAAGGATGGATCAGCTAAATTCAAACCCGTAATGTGTGGCCATGAATTATTCCACACTCTCTTTGATGGAACAGGACCAGTGATACGTGTTAAAATGAGAACATCAATGTTAAAACGGGGATTTTGTTGGTCGACGGGGCGTATTTCCACATTAGTCCTACCTCTAACCACTGGGACCTCAGTTCCGGACAAAGCTTCGACGGTTACTGTACACTTTTCTCTTTTTAATCCTAAAAGTTGGACACAGCGCTCAGTGATGAAGCTGCTTTGGCTTGCGCTATCGAGCAAGGCTCTTACGATAATGGATTGCCCATTTTTGTTTTGAAGAACCACAGATGCTGTCGCTAGCAAAACAGACGTACCATATCCTTTTGTTTTCGTTGCAGCAACTGTTAAATGAGTTGTAGTGACGGTCGGTTCGGTTTTTTCTAAATGGAGTAAAGTATGGTGCCTACCACTACACTGAGAACAGTTTCGTTGGTTTTTACATTCACTTGCCATGTGCATACTGAAGCAGATAAAACATCTTTTCAAATCTTTGATGGTTTGCTGACGCTCGATCGGTGTTTTATCTTTGAACGCTTGGCAGGTAATTAGTAAGTGACCTGGCTGGACATTACAGACTGGACAGAAAAATGACTTTTTGACGTTTTGGTTATACTTAATTGTTTTAAACTTCCTTTCTTGTTCAATTTTACGTTCTGGTTGGCTGCTAAATAATGCGGTAGTTTTGTTTGGTTTGTGTTCTTTTGTTGTTAGCTTGACACTTTCTTGAGTAACATTAGCGGATTTACAATATTTTGTCAAAAACATAGTAAACTCTGTCATAGATGGGTCTTCGGACGTATCTACTAATAATTCCCACTGTGCTCTTAAATAATTATCCAATTTCTTTTGCAACAGATGGAGTAAAATTGGGTCCCATTGGTCTACTGCATAAGACAGATTTTGTAGGGCACCCGTAGACTCTAAAATTACATTGAGTAGTTTTCTAATAGAACTACCATCCCCAAGGGTTGCTTTTGGTGCACTAAATAGGGCTTCAATGTGATTATCTGCGATGACACGGCGATTTGAATAGCGATCAGTCAATTGCTTTAAAGCAAGTTCGTAGTTACTATCGGTCAACATAAGATTTGCTATCAAACCCAATGGTTCTCCTACCAAGTATGACTTCAAATATCCAAACTTTACCACTGGTGACATATTAGTCTCCCCAATTAATTTGTCAAACATATTTCTAAAGCTGGTATATTCTATCGGATTTCCGCTAAATTTAGGTACAACTAACTTTTCAAACGGATGGTAGGAATGTGAGCTACTGGGGTTGTTTACTTCAAAAAAAGTTTTATTAAGCGAAGCGTCGGCATCTACCTCAGGTAAATGTTCATCTGCAAATATTTTACAACCAATGTATTTCTCTTCAAAAAGAGCACGCGATTTATCTGGATCGACAATATCTATCACGGGTGTACCTTTACATTGCTGACGTATTATTATCATTAATTGCGTTTCGAAATCAGTAAATAAATTTTCAAGTGTCGCGTACATTATTTTAAATTTAGTTTTAGCCAGTTTATTTGTTGGATCGTTTTCTATTGCTTCCCCAGCATCGTAAATACGCTGTACTCTACATTGAAGACCAGTTATGCGTGCTTTCGCTTCCTCATAAACACCCATTTTCAATTAAAATTGAATATATCAAACTATAAGAAATTATATATATATATATGTATATTAATTAATTAATTATTATTATTATTTTTTTAATGGTATATTTAACACGGAGTACATAAGATTCAGTTTAAAAAATAAGAATGAGTTATATAATTTAAAGCGGAAAAGTTAATAAAAATGTTCTACCGATGCATGTACTGATGTGTCACACGCGATAGGTGAACAGATGCACGTTGTATTCGCAAACCGACAATAATAATATTATTATTGGTAATTATTGCTCGACGATCAAGGCGGTGACAATTCAAAACCGATAATAATAAATACAAACAAAATAACAACAATTTTAATTGCACCGATTCAAGATACGGTGGAAATGTATATAAAATAAGTCCGAGAGGTCAAAGTCCAATTTTTAGATAGCGGTTAGCTATATTTAATAAAACATTGTACTGTGAGAATATAATAAATATAAATATAAATATACGAGTAAATATAATAAACGAAGTTTAGTAAAACAAACGTGCTGAATTCAATCACTTAGAACACAAATATAAATATCCTAGGCGCGAAGGACCAAATGTTTTGGCTTTTAAATGGACTGTATGTTAATGTTTTTTCTTTTGGATTTGAAATAAAAACAATACGGTTTTGTTTGCCGCAATCATTGCGGACTACTATTTTAGTAAAACTTAATACTAATAATTGTGGCACAAGATGTGCTGGACAGCAAAGGGGAAAGAAAAGAAACTATTTCTAAATACAATGTTATTTACTAAACATAAACTAAATTTATTATTAACAAAAAAACCGTGCTATGGTGATGATGGTTGTCAGACGGTGGTGGTAGTATGGTAGATGACGGTGACGGTGATTGACGGTAGATGACGGTAATTGTCGGTAAAATAACGGTAGACGACGGTACAAATTACAGTAAACCGAGCGCACTTTTACACGACGTAGTATAATTAAAGGTAACGGTACGGTACATGCCGTGTGTCGGTCGGCACTGGTCGGGAACCTACAACTTTGTGGTTATGCTAATTCCGCGTAGTGTCCAGAGGGAAGAGGTCACTGCCGATATCGATGATTACGCCTGAACAGACCGTTTTGTTCTCTTATAGCTAAACTCATTTGATTAATTGTTGTGCAATTAAGAAAGTACGATACCAAATGTTTTGGGATGTCTATAATTTTATAGCCGGGTGGAACGTTTGGATAAAACTCGTGTATTATATGACACTCTCTCCCGTTGTTAAATGAGCCCGCAACCAAGTTTGATTCAATAAATATACAGTTTGTCTTATTCACCAATGAGTTCGATTGATGACGCACGTTAGCTCATATTTTTTATTTGCTGTCAAGCCTAGCAATGGACCTATACTATTATCCATAGAGAAATTGACAATATCACTACATTTCATTTCGCATTTTAACGTATTGTTGTTTGCTTTCAACTCAAACATAGTCTCAGTATACAGTAATATTTGTTTGATAACCGTTTCCAATTCACTTAACTCATACTATTGTATACACATCTTTTAAGATATTCTTTGTCGAATCTGTATGCACGATTCCTATTTGATTACATTTATCATTTATATTAAAAATATAATTATTTGTCTGTTAACTTAAAAGTCATATTTTCGCGTCTTTACTGACTTCTATAGGTGGAAAAAAATCACAGGACAAATTCGAGGAATTTCCATTTAATGTTATCGTGTACATGATAAAAATTTCAAACACAAATGTCCGCAGTTTATCGTATTATATTTCTGATGTCTTTCGTAATTATATTTAATATCACATCCTTTAAAATATTTTTGTAGTTCTAATGGCAGTGGCAAGTTTACAAAACTGTCGTAATATTCCACTTGACATCCGATTTTTTTATACGCTACCCAATGTATTCCCGTGCTATCTTCAAAATCCAAGTTAACTACAGCCGATTCTTTATGTTTGGGATGAATAGGTAACCTATCTTTTGAAAATACATGGACAAAATGAGGTATTTTCAGCATACGTGCATACTTTATAACCTCATACTCGTATAACGCTCTAATGAGTAACGTAGAAATTAGTTTTTTGATATGATTGTTTTCTTTTTCGGTTTTTTTGGTTGACTTTACATCCCATCTCTTTTATACGGTGCCAGATATGATCCATTACCTTTTTCAATTTTATACAACTCACCTTTATACGGTGCAAGGTATAAGCTTTTACCCATATGAATATGAGTGTTTCTATTAGATATTATATCGTTGACGGTTTTGAAAACGTTAGCAATACCACCCGTGTTTCGGCGATTGTTTCTATTATTATATAATTATAATATAAATAATAATAATTGCGCATAGTGTTTCGAAGCTTATTTTATTTTATATAATAAATACACAAAGTGGACTGTATTCGCGGTTTTAATTTGTATATAAAGTCGACACTTATATCCGTTCTTGAGTCGCGCTGCCGACGGACTGACTCTCCCCGCCAGTCAGATAATGACAATCGGGAAAACACAATTGCCTACGAAATATACGCGATGGACATCTAACAAACCGCCCGCTTTGAAACCTCTGTACAGTTATAATATACATAAATAAATTAATAATGACATAAATACTAAAAAAAAAAAATGTTTCAAGAATACAAAATATAGCTATTACATTATAATAAATAAATATAAATGAACAAAACTAATATAATAATTTTAAATACTTAAAATAAAATGGAAAAATATAAACAAAAAATATTTCATTCTTTATTTGTATCATTCGAAAGGTATGGGACATATTTTGCGTACTGAACGGGTAAATTGACCACTGGAAGTTTGTAAATTGACAACTCAAACCTTGCCGTCAGCCTCAGGACACAATCTTATTACCTTGCACAGCTTCCAGTGCAATGACGGTACGTTGTCATCCTTGACCAAGATTACTGACCAATCTTTACACTTGGACCTTCTTCGCTAGCCCATTTACTACATAATTGTAATTGTGACAAATATTCCTTCTGCCATTGCAACCACAATTGCCGCAATAATTGCGTCACTCTTCGCCACCTATTTAAACGGTTAATTGGCGTTGCCGTGAGATTTTGTTCCGGCACGGCGGTTAATGAGTCACCCGTCAAAAAGTGACCAGGTGTCAAGGCTGAAAGGTTTGAAGGATCAGAGGATAAAGGACATAAAGGACGAGAGTTTAGACAAGCTTCTACATGTATTATAACGGTATTAAGTTCCTCGTACGTCATATTTGCGTTCCCTAACGTTCTATATGAGTGTGTTTTCATTGCCTTAACAGTTGAATCCCATAAACCTCCAAAATGGGGGGGAAGGGGCTTCGCGGAGGTATAAAGTTCCAACGAATTCCTGCTTCCGTCAAAGATCCTTGTATTTTCTCCGTGTGTTCTTCGGTATAAAATATTTTTTTTAATTCGGCTAGCCGGCGATTAGCTCCGACAAAATTTGTGGCATTATCAGTGAATATTTCCGAACAGATACCTCTGCGGTTTGTAAACCGTTTTAATGCATTAAGGAAAGCTTCAGTAGATAAGTCACAAACAAGTTCGATATGCACTGATTTTGTAGATAAGCATACGAAGATACAAACGTAACCTTTATTCATTGGGGCATTTCGACGTTAACTAGTTTTTATAGAAAAAGGACCTGCAAAGTCTATACCACATATTGCAAATGGACGTTGTGGTTCGAATCTTTGCCTCGGTAAGTCACCCATGATTGGTTGAACAATTGTCGGTTTTGTTCTGAAACATTTCACACATTGATAATATATTTTTCTCGCCGTATTACGTCCTTGTATGGGCCAGTAATGTTCACGCACATACAAAAACATGACAGCAGGACCCTCATGCAATATTTTATTATGAGCATCTTGGAAAATTAATTTTTATAAAGTACACGATGGCGGAATCAACATAGGTTGGCGTTGAAATGAGTCAAGTGTATAGAATTTTTTTAATCTACCACCGACCCTAATAATTTGGTGCTCGTCTAAAAACGGCTGTAGACGAAATATTTCACTTTTCATTGACACTTGTTTAATTGTTTTCAAATCTGATATTTCCCTTTTTCCCCAGTGTTGTTGTTGCACTGCTCGCACTATATATCTAGTGGCCTTGAAAACGTCGTCCGTATGTAATAGACCTGTAGCTTTATCTTTTGGATTTAATACATTTTGAATGAAACGCATTACGTAAAAACAATTTAGCTTGTGTTAGGACTGGGCCTATTAATCCCATTGGGTCATAAATCGAAGTCATGTCAGATAATATTTTTCTTTTAGTAATTTTTGAAGTATTGTCATATGGCTGTACTTTATATTGCAGCACGTCCTCCGATGGATTCCATATGAGTCCTAGAATTTTTATTTGACTATTTTCAAGTTCTAATATTAATTTTTCTTCATTGCCTTTTCACTTCGGCAGGTTTTCTAATAAGGCAGGGTCACTAGCTGCCCATTTCCGTAACTCAAATCCACCTTTGCGTAGTACGTTGATAATGTCATTTCTCAAACTTATTGCTTCGACTATCGTATTTGAACCTGTTAATAAATCGTCCATATAAAAATCATTTTTTATGACTTCGGCGGCATGAGGATAAACTGTATATTCATAGTCTGCTAATTTATGTAGACAACCTGTTGCTAAAAACGAGGCCGGAACGGTGCCGTATGTTACAGTATTTAATCGATACATATTTATTTTCTCATTTGTATTTGGACGCCATAATATTAATTGGTAATCTCCATGGTTGTTATCGATTTGTTGGGGATTCATTTGCTTAATATCTGCTGTTAATGCGTGTTTGTGAGTGCGAAATCGAACTAGTAACGTGGCGAGTTTCTCTTGTATCACTGGGCCTTTTAACAATACGTCGTTTAAACTTAAATTTGATGTTGTTGGACAAGTACCATCGAATACTACACGACCTTTTGTCGTCACACTGTCTGCCTTAAGAACAGCGTGATGTGGTAAAAAGTAATGTTGATTAGTATTATATGTATCGACAAGTGACATATGGCCTAAAGCAAGATATTCTTCGACGAATTTAATATAATCATTTTTTAATTCCGTATTTACATTTAGACGTCTCTCTAATGACAAAAATCTATGCAAAGCTATGTCTTTTGATTCTCCTAATTTTACGACAGCTTCACGAAACGGTAGGCTTACAATAAATCGACCACTGGGGTCTCTTTTTACTGTCTTATCAAAGTGACGTTGACATAGTTTTTCTTCTAGCGTGTACGTTTTTTCTGGCATTATTTCTTCGGATTTCCAAAACTTTGATACTTGACTTTCCAATTCGTGTATATTATTTTCCTCGGTGCATACCATATACGAGATAGTTGGACTAATTACGTTTTTCGCAGTGTTAGATACCTGGCCACTAATTATGTAACCGAGTCGCGTTTCTTGAAAATATACACTATTTTCTACTATATTCTATATTCTAGCTGAACTACCCGTCGTTGCCGAGTTTAAGTATAAAAAATGTGTATGGTTCAACGTTAACTGGACGGCCGCAGACCAAGACAGATGATGGCCCCGTTAGTTGACCCTGCCTGGCTAAAGCCAAGATTAATTTATGACAACAATTTTATTATAAAATTTCTTTATAAACTACATTTGATGTATTTCCTGTTGGTGCCAAAATAACTAAACTTGTGGGCGTACTGACTCTGGAGCATGCCACATAAAATTGTCCATGTGTAAAACAATCTTCTCTTAAATCGATCCCTACAGTTTTCAAGATTTGACCTTGTGATTTATTTATTGTCATAGCAAAACATACTTTGACAGGAAACTGCATTCTCTTGAATTGGAATGGATAATCTGATGGTATTATTGGTATGCGAGGAATAAAAACTGATTCATCTTTTGCAGATCCAGTCATAATTTGAGCTTCTACCAGATTTTTTTGAAGACCAGTAATACGTAGACGAGTCCCATTGCACAATTTTGGTGGGTTAAGGTTTCTTAGAAGCATTATAGGAGTACCAATTTTTAATGTTAATAAATGTGATGGAAATCCAGGAGGGTTGAACGAATTGAGAAATTCAACTGGATAATTAACTGCATCATCTATTTCCAGTACTGAATTTACTGATCTGTATTCTATACTTTCAGCTTGGAAAGAGTCCAATAAAATTTTGTTTATTTCTCCTGCTGTATCATTTTTTGATGTCAAAATGGCCCTCTCACATAACCAGTCCATTGATATTTCTTTGAGGTTTTCGAAGCCAGGATATATTTTGTATGCAAGTTCTTTTAAAGTTTTTACAACAGTACCTAATCCTGTCGGCAAAGTAATTTTTTCTTCACATTCTGGATATTTTCCATCTCCTATTTTTAAGAGTAGCTCAGATAACTCTTCAGCAGTTCTGTCTCCTTTTAAATGTACTCGCATATTCTTGGTCAAAGAAAATTTTTCTATTTTAGGCCACAAATATGAAGACTTGATGCATGCTGCAATTTCATTAGCTCGAGTTCCTCTGGGTATGACTGGTAGAGTTTGTCGAAAATCTCCAGCTAGCAGTACTGTGATTCCTCCCATCAATAAATTTGAATTCTTTAGATCCTTCAGACAGTTGTTTAAAGCCTCAAATCCTTTCTTATGAGACATTGGACTTTCATCCCAAACTATGAGCTTGCATTTTTTCAGAACATTTGCCATATTAGATTGTTTATTAATATTGCACGTTGGAATCTCGATGGTGATCAGATTTAGTGGCAACTTGAAAGCAGAATGAGCAGTTTTTCCTCCATGTAAAAGCGTAGCAACAATTCCTGATGATGCTGCTGCAATTGCAATCCCATATGAGCTTCTTACTTTAGCCAAAAGTAGATTGATTAAGTGGGTTTTACCAGTTCCACCAGGAGCATCTAAAAATATACATTTTCCTAAATTTAATTTGATACTATTTAAAGTTTGTTTGTAAATAAACCACTGTTCCTCAGTTAAAGAGGGTTCATTTTGCAAAACAATTTCGTGTAAAGCATTTAAATCATAGCTTGTTTCTTTTAAATATTCTCTATTTTCTAACAGTCCACCAGATCTTGTAGGAGTTGGCAGACCATATTCTTTCAAGTTATTTCTACCTAGATTCAAAACAAAGTCTTCAATTAATACCAAACATGTATTATAAAGTTCATTGTCTGTTATATTATTTTCTAGGTGTTTTCTATAGTATTGTCGCCGAATATCGTCTGAAAAATCGTCCTAATACTTAGTCCAAAGACTTGAAGCATCTGAGGGATGGCAAAATATTAATATTACACCGAAAAGTTCTCGCATTTTATTAGGTGAACGACATAATGCTGCTTCTTCTAAAGCAAAATCCCACTGATTGTCATCTTCTAATAATCCAAGTACTTTACATGTGGCTTGAAATGTCGGATACTTGGTACTGTTCACAGTCTTCAAAAATGAATACGATGTTGGACCTTTTACGTGATGAAGAAGAAGACGAAGATGGTAACATTCAACATTGTTTGGGTGGATTGTATAAACTCTACCCAAAGCTGTATCTTTCTTAACTCCTGGCCAATATGCGACATTCTGGCCTTGTTTACGTTAACGAAATTGTTATTTTTCCACACATAATACGAAGCAACTTGTGGATAAAGTAATGTCCTTGCAAAATTATCGGTTTGACATATCTGAAAAAAAGCCTGAAAAGTTGTTTTTTGGTGGATTTGCTATTCTTTCGGCAACATTATTTGCTGTAAAATAAACACGTTGTCCATTTTCTAGGTGAACATCAAGATGAGTAATATCTGGATACCTATCGTGTATATGAAAACCTAAAATTCTCCAAGCTGCTTCGGAACTACTGATATACCTGCCACTTTGATATATTTGTATTTCATCTGTATTGTCAGTTTTTCCTAAACCAAACGATGCGTGATCGCTACCTTTTGTGACATATTTGCATACATATTTTATAGACTTGATTGAACTGGTCATTTCAACATTTATATGAGCAATAAAAGTACGCAATAACACAGGATTATATGGAACAACCCACCTGTTATCTAAGTCAATTGACCTTATACTCACTTTGAAACCTCCATCGTTTGTTGATCGCCTTCTATACTTTGAATAGCCATTTTCACCTCTTTGAATTTCTTGAATGAGGGTAAATGGATAACGTTTGCTGCAGACACCTTCTTTCATGCACGGAGAATGTTTGTTCAAAAGTCCACATGGTCCATGTATCACGTTAGCCTTTACTATCTCATACAATAAAGGATCTATATCTGGATTCGGAATCTCAGCACACACGAATTTATCTATCATATCTGATGAAATTCGATTTTCCAACCATAGTAATATGTGTACGTGAGGTAAGCCTCGTTTCTGCCATTCAATGGAATATATATGGCATGTCACTTTCCCAAACAAATCTCCTTTTGTCAACAGATCCATTAACTCCCTAACTTTACGATTAAAACCTCTTGCAATGATGTCTGGGCGATGGTAATGTTTTTGTCTTGGTAAAAGTGCTTCTTGGATTTCTTGCCATTTTGGATTACACGTAAAAGTTACGAATAAATCTGAGCTGCCATAATGTCGAACGTACGTCAGTGCATCTTGGGCTCGTTCATGCATATATCGTGGGCCTCCTATAAAAGATGATGGCAGCACAACTAATTTTCCAAGTTGATCTGCTTCAACATCCTGTCTTCCAATGGCATCTTTTAAATGAATATAATTATCTGCTCTAAGCTTATTTTGATGATTTCTGATGAAATTTAATCTTTCAGTCTCTATTTTTGCGTACATATCTACTAAATATTGGTTGAACAATGGACCATAACGAAGCAAATGATTATCTAGTTCTTTCCTTACCATAATTCTGTATGAATAAAAATTGGCAGCAGATACAGTTTTATCTTTAAGAGGAAATTTTGTAGTTGCATCCGTCCGAGAAGCATCTATTGAGTATCCATCTTCTCCATAGCAAAACATTAGAGGGTATTGAAGTGCGTCGTAGGATTTGTGTAATTCACTTATCCGTTGTAGTCGATTATCGTGGCTTTGAATAATAATATCTCGTTTTTCAAACTGCTGCCCAACTATTACTAAAGCTACTTTATTAGATGTTGCAGCATTGTTGCAGCCTTTGTGTCCATTAGCAGGTTTTCTATCAGCGTGAATCACCACCTGAAAATTGGTAGAATTTTGCCTTGCATTATCTATTGTGGTTTTTAAATCTCGAATATACTTATTTTCAGTATGCAGCATATTTTGTAGCTGTTTGACTAATGCTCGTTTAACTTCTGGATAAAGAGAGCATCTAAGTTGAACTTCTTTTTCATCTTCGCCAACAAAATATATTTGTAAAAATTGTGGCTTTTCCTCATTATTTGGAATCAAACTGCCATACAAATGGTAGACTTGGCCTTGTATTTTGAACGTTGGCATAAAACCTTCTTCAACAATCTGTTTAGCACCAAACGATGTCATTTGAAAACAACTATTATACTTCCTAGTACGATTAATGAAGTGATCGTGATCAGGATGGTCTCCTTCAAGTAAACTGGGTAATGGTTCTGGTGGCAGTTGCAAGGGATCGAGTTGTGTTTTACCTATATTACAGCACATGCTAGGTGTTTCGCCTATCCACTTGAGAGCGTTACAAAATTTACATTTTTAGTTCATAGTGCCAATGTTATTTTTATAATCAATTGTGGGATCATATGCTAGACCAGATAACTTCTTAATTTTCCATTTGCGTAAACGATTTTCAGTCGGAATCCCCAAAGCTTCTTGATTACCTCGGGGATTGGTTGCTTTGTACTTTTTTATAGCTTTCTCAACTTGGTTGCTTCGAGTTCTATTTGTATATCTAGCACGGCGACGCTTCTTACTTTTATCTAAAATTAAATTTTCTGTGACACTAACATTATTAAAAATAGATAAATCGCCCTCTGAAGTAGTAATTAAATTTACTGTAACATTATTAATATTAGAAATAGACAAATAAACATCAAAATGACCACTATTAATATTTCCAGTTAGACGCAATCTTTTTACTGGAAATGTACCTATACCAAATTTAGCATAAAGATTATTATTATAATAAATTTCAAATAAAAATGAAAAAATATTACCATCTGCAACCAATTCGCAATAACCACCGTAGACAGTAGGATTAACCATTTCACGAACATAATCCTCAGCAGTGGAAAAGTTGTCACCATTTGAATTGTAAGACATGGTAATAAAGTTATTCCAATTATCAGAGACATACGAAACAATTGTATTACGGATCTCCTGGCATCTTTCTTGAGTGTTAAACAAATGAAATGAAATTGAACGGAAAAGGCAGGCACCATTACCGATAATTGGTATAACTATTTGAGATGCCAATATTCCATTGACAAAAATGTCTTCAATCGATGACATTTTAAAAAAAAAATATTCCTTAATTGTCAAACGAATATTTATGGTCCTAACCGCTGTCGTTGCTCGAATAATTATTTATTTTGTACTCGCGCAAGTCGAGAAACAGATATAATAATTACCGTCGCAACCAAGTGGCTATGATGAATATTATAATAAAAATATATTACGTATTATTATGATAGGTATATTAGTATATTAATATTTTACGTCAGAAATATAGCGGTTGCAGCCGTGCTATGATACGTACGTGAGCCGTCAGTAGACAAATGAACTGTCGTAGTGTAGACGTAGGAAACGCCGCGGCGGCCTTGGCAGCGGGTGATGGTGCATTAACGCGCGCGCAAGGAAAATATTAAAATATAAAATAATAATACGGAATTATCGATGATAAAACTGTGAAACTCGACTCGTTGCAATAAGAATAACATGTGTGCGAGAGAGAAACCCCGAAATCGCTGTAAAGTAAGCCGTTCACGCGTGATGCCGTTAGTATATAAATACAAAATAGATTATTGAATTTTACTTCTCGGAACAATTCATATCTACACGCCGATAAAACACACACACAAAATAAAGGTCAGGTTGCAAGTAGCTAGAAACCCTCGGTTTCGCCGCCGTGGCGTACCGTATTTCCCGTTATCGGCCGACTGTTATTGTTATTATTATACGATACTGATATACAATTTACACGTAAACATTTATTTTTTACCGATTTCAACCCTTTAAAATCAAAATTTTGAAAAATCCTTTCTTAGTGGAACTTGACATTATAATATTAATCTATCCTCAAAATTTCAATTCGATAACTCAAATAGGTTCGGCTCTGCGTTGATTATTGCTAAAGTACACTTTCCTTTATATATAGAGATTTCTACTGGCTGCAAACGACGTGTTCCCAATAACTCAAAGAAAACTGACGCACCAATTATTATATCTACCTTTTGCGGTTTATAGTATTCTGGGTCAGCTAATATTTTATCTTTAGGTACAATCATATTAGACGTGGCAATTCGCGAACATTACTTGTTAATTTTGGTAGAACTAGAAATTCGAGGGACACCTTATAATCGGATATTAAAGATTTAATTACTGCTTTCACCACACACGATGACTTTTGTAACGACTGTCCTATTCCCGCAATCGCACACGATACTTTTGTACGTCTTAATTTTAACGTTTGGCATATCTCCTCTGTCACAAAATTATTTTGTGAGCTGGAATCGAGTAAAACGCGGCATTTAACGAATTCATTATTGTGATTAAATACCTGTACAACTGCTGTAGCTAATAATATAGATGAGGTCGTTTCGTTTCTCGACGTATGCGCATTTATTGATACCGATGGCCGTTGTATTGCATTAGGTTCAGTTGATATATTATCAATATCACTTATCGCGTTATTACTATCGGTGTTTGACGATATATTGTTAATGGTTTTCGTAAAATGTAATAAACTATTATGTGGACGCGAGCATTAAGTACACCGTCGCGATTGACACTTAATGTTCGGATATAAACGTAGACAGTTTTTACATAATTTTAGCTCGATAATTTTTTTTAAACGATCATTTACGGATAGAGCTAAAAAAGACAGACAACGGTATATAGTGTGAGGACCTGCACAGTTATAACATTTCATCTCATAAGATAATAATGCTGATGATTTATTGGGCCACCTTTTGGTTGATAAGTTTCCTGTTGTAATTAGTTTAGAGTTTAGACCATTCGACGATTCGATTGCTTTCAATACAAGAAATCTATTTTGTAAAAATTCGATTAATTTTTCAACAGTGGAAATTTCAGTTTTTGGTGATGTTTCCCATTCTCGTAAACTATCCTTGTCTAACTTTATAGTTATTAGATGGATAAGCAATGAGCCCCACAACTTTGGTTGCTCACCTAGCATTTGGAGTGCATTAATATGACCATTCACTGTGTCAATTAGCTGCCGTACTTGTGCGGACGAATCAGACGTAACGGGTACTAAAACATAAAGCGCTCGCGTATGATTTTGTATCAATACCTTCTTATTATTATAGCGGGCCGGTAAAGTTTACCATGCCGTTTTATAATTCTCGGCATTAGTTTCTAAACACTGCAAACTTTTTTCGGATTACCCTCCGAGTGATAAACGTAAATAAAAAAATTTTTGAATTTCGTTAAGTGCTTCATTGTTATGCACCAGCGCTGTGAAAATATCATTAAACGACGCCCAATCAGCATATGCGCCCGTGAATTTCGGTATTTTCAGCGCGGTCAATTTTACGACTGATCAGAATGACGAATTTATTGATACGATCGGATTGCTCCACGTAGTGCTGTTATTGAATGTGTCTTCCTTCTCGTATATTATTGATATTTTCCGGATATTCTTCTATGATTAATTTATTACAATTTGCTAATGTCTTGTAATATAATTTTTCGACTTCAGCACGATATTTTTTTCCTTCTGTTATACCGGTGTTTTCTTCTATCGATGCCTGCACGTCTCCATACGATTCAAATATTTCTTTTAGGCGTTCTTTTCGGACTTTAATCTGATTAATTTCGATTTCGTCGCGAGCGTCTTGGATGTAGCTAAAAATACGCGTTAATTGCCCTTTGAGCACACAAGTATAAGTAAACTTGACGCATACACTTTAGAAATTCCGTACAATGTATCGAATATTTATTAACATAAATAGATTTTAATTAAATAACACAATACGACTAATACGAGTACAATTTACCGATATAATTTAAGAGAATTCGTCTAAGTGAATTATAGGAATTAGGTATAGAATTTACGAATAAGGGGAAAAAAAAAATATATATATTTATTTATACGGAATGATTCTCTGACCTCTAACGACTACGATTTGATATTCAATCCTTTAACTTCAACTGATGACGACGACTGTTGATTTGACGATTGAATTCCGGTACGACGATCGGGGTAACTTGTAACCGATAATAAAAAACGATACACTGACTTACTCAATTTATTCGACTCTTTTTTACGACGAAGTATTGTGTAAACGAACACAGAACGAACGGATCACAACACAACTACGACATTTATTTTACGATAAAGTGTTGTGTAAACGAACACAGAAAAAACGGATCACAACGCAACTACGATATTTATTTAGAAAAATACGTGTGACGACTTTTGTTTTTAATAAATAACGCAAATTTAATAATCCGGCGTGAAGAACCAATGTTTCGGCGATAATTTCTATTATTATATATAATAAATGTGCATAGTGTTTCGAAGCGTATTTTATTTTATATAATAAATACACAAAGTGGACTGTATTCGCGGTTTTAATTTGTATATAAAGTCGACACTTTTATCCGTTCTTTAGTCGCGCTGCCGACGGGCTGACACTCCCCGTCAGGCAGATAATGACAATCGGGAAAACACAATTGCCTACGAAATGTACGCGATTGATATCTAACAACCCGTAAGTGCTAAAACGTTTTCGTGTTTAACTGTGGTTAACGCTAAATGCATTGTTTTCAGTTTAGGTAAACACTGCTCTGCAATTCGATTCAAATTATCCTTCCAAGTTGAGGAATCTTCTGATAACCAATATGGTCCAAACCACCAAATATCTGCTCCTTGTAACTCTTCAGCCTTAATTTCTCTCGATAAGACATCGGCTAGATTCTCGTTCGTCTGTACATGCTTCCACTGTCGGGTTTTTGTCAACTCTAATATTTGACATACACGATTAGCGACAAATGTTTTAAGACGCGATTAATGGCTATTGAGCCATCTTAACACTATAATCGAATCGGTCCAAAAGTGAAAAGTATCAGAATCAATGTTCCAGGACTCCGCTACTTTTACAGTTAATTGTCCTAGTAGAAGTGCTCCACTCAATTCCAATCGTGGAATAGTTGCACCCTTTAGTGGTGCTACTCTCGTTCTTGAACATAATAAACGAGATTTCCATTTACCGTTCTAGATTGCACTGCGTATGTATATACATGCGCCGTATGTTTCTATAGACGCGTCACAATTCTCATGCACTTCAACCTTATTGCTGAAATGAGGTATGCATTTACGAGGAATAGCGATATTTTTAAGTGATACTACTCCAGAGGAGTATCTTTTCCATTTCTTTTGAACACTTGTTTCAAGTTGTTTATCCCAATCTACTTTTAATTTCCACAGCTGTTGCAGGAATATTTGTCCTTTAATGAGTACTTGTCCAAGAAATCCTAATGGGTCGAAAACCTTGTTAAGGTCTGATAGCAGCCTTCTTTTTGTAAGATTGGCTGTATTCGTGGGTATTGTGACATTAAACCTGAATTGATCAGCAAATGGTTGCCAACACAATCCAAGAGACTTAATGATATCTTCGTCACCTAGCTCTAATGTGAAGAGAGAGTCGTCCATATAGAAGTCACGCAATATGACCTCTGAGGCCTTGGAATTTCCTTCCTTTGCCTTTGATCCAAGCATTACAAGACATTGCGTTGCCATAAATGATGCAGGTGTTGTACCATACGTCACAGTATTTAATGTATAAGTCTGAAGAGCTTCACTCGGGTCGGAGCGCCAAATTATGCGTTGCAAATGTCGATCCTCTTTTGAAACCATAATTTGCCGAAACATTTTCTCGATATCGGCTGTCATCACTTATTGATGCTTCCGAAACCTCGTCAGTTTGGAAACAATATCGTCTTGAACCGTAGGCCCACGCTTCAGGACTCCATTGAGTGATACGAGTGAAAGATGTTCTAGCTGACGCATCAAAAACTACTCTAGTCTTAGTGGTGAGGCTCGAGAGCTTTTAGACTGGATGATGTGGCAAATAGCAAGCATGCGCTGAAACTACGTTTTCTGCGATCACCATTTGCATATGACCCATATCTATGTACTCATTCATGAACTTGATGTATTCCTTTCGCAAAGTTTCATCACGTTGAAGGCGTCTTTCCACATTAATAAATCTTGAGGTTGCCATTACTAGACTAGGTCCCAAATTTTTCATCTCTAGTTTAATTGGTAATCGTACAATAAACCGGTCTTCTGGGTCTCGTTGAACCGTATTCTGAAAATTCTGATGAGTATCTTCTTCCTTCTTGCATTTCTGGTTTGCTATTGAATTTCGACCATAACTTGTATCTGCGATAACTTTGAGTGCTTTCCAATCTCCTTCCATCGCTTGTCCAACTGATTCTATACTCATTGAATTTGTACTTGCTAGCTCCCCTGTTACAAGCCATCCAAATTTACATTCTTGCAGACAAACTGAGTCTTTATTAAGAGGTTGACGTCGAGCTCCCAGAATGTCGAAAAAGGTTCCACCACCTATAAATAAGTCAATTGATTGTGAATGCTCAAAGTTAGGATCTGCTAAATATGAAAATAAATCCTTAGGAATGTTCCACCCATCCATTGGCTTTGTACACGATAATAATTCTCTAGCGATAGACGGCAATATAGAGCATGGAATATCTATATTAAAATCACCTAATCTTGATTGGATTTGAACTTCCACATACGACGACACTCGTAATCTATTATCTCCAATTCCATTACGATGTTTAAAAATCCAATGCTGTGCCGACCAAGTATCGGTATCGATAACTGACATTTCTTTAATAAGGTACTTTGAGTATGTTCCTAAAACGCATTGAATATCTAATATAGCCGAAGACATTGTTACGCACGTCTTTCTCTTAGTATAGTCAGTCTACTACTGACAATATTTTTTTAAATATCAGTACATAATATCAGCATGTTTATTGCTTAATATTTTTACTTTTTTTTTTTTTTTAATATCAGTTAAAGCACCTCGTACCCTTATTACATCTTTTTCAAGAGCAGAAAAAGATTTGTTATTTCGTTTAATATTATTTTCAATACTTTCAATGTTTCGATATCTGTATACACATTCTCTAACTTATGTATTTTTTGCTCTAAGTTAATAATAAAGTTTTTCTGTACATATAATATTTAATTATTCATCATTACATGCCATTTAAGTATTCGGTGAGATTCTTGAATTTGATAAATAGTTTTATTTCCTCGTTCGCTGATCGAGTTGTTGAATACGTCCATGACGTAGGGCTTCGTATACAATACTACGGTTATAATTTAAGATCATTAGCTTTTATCCAACTGTTATAGGATTTATCGAAACCTAGCCACTTTACGAATATTTTGTCACCTTTTTTACGTATAATTTTTTCGACTAGATAATCGTTGGGATATGTTTTAGATAATTCTTCATAATAAAAACACCCAGCCACAGGTTTACCGGTATAATCTTCTAATTGCTAAGTAGTGGGCAATGTTTTATTTATTTTTGTGACTTTAAATATTACTGAAAACCAGTTGGGTTAATAGCATTTTGTAAATACACCTTTTTGTGTACTTAAGCGGACTTTATCATTTATTTTAAATTTATTTTTTTTTATTTACAACATTACGCTGTTTCAGTACAACCAATGACTGGTTTTTATTGGCTTGTATAGGTGATATTCCGATGGTACTATGTTTTGAATTATTGTACTTATCTGTTAACATTGGTAATATACATATCCGATTATGCGAACCTCTAGCCGTAAACTCTCTAATCATTAATGATTTAAATGTGCGATTTAATCGTTCGACAATACACGCTTTCATAGTACTATAAGTCGAATATTTTTTAATGTTATATTTCATCATTAACTTGTCAAATGTCGAATTGTAAATTTTTATACCCGACAGTGGTATAAACAGTTTGTGATGACAATAAAAGTCGTAATCTATCAACTAGCTCGTTTGGATCATCTCAATATACTAAGTTATGTCTTTGCAGTTTCATGAAAAGCCCACTCCCTCTGGCTGAGAACAATTTTACAACGATTTCTATGTATTTATCACCACCTTTTTTAATCTTTGTTCCGTCTAGAGTCAAATGTGCAGAGGTCTGAACAAGTAACTGTTTATATGTTTTCAGGTCAATTTCGGTGTATGCTACTGGATGTTTATAAAATAACAAACGAAAGAGTCCGGGTGTTTACGGGTAAGTGGTGTCTCCGATAATTAATGTGTTTTGAAAGAAATTAATTTTTTTATTACCTAAAGTTATAACTCCATTGGAGTTATTTAATTTTGGACCGTAAATTTTATCTAAATCATCAGATTGAAACCAGTTGATTATTCTTTGATGATGTTTACCTTCGTTTACATTTTCTTCGTCAGTAAAATTTTCAATAGGTTCTGATGCCTCAGTATTTTTTCTTGTCTATTTTCTGCATTGGTGATGGTGACATAAATTAGGAATACGTTATATTTGATATTTTGTTTAGTGGATTGATTATTGGTTTAAACGTTTGTGATATTAATTGTTGAACATTAGTTTCACCAGTTTTTAACACTTACAATTATCGTCTAATACAATTTTTGCTTTAACTAACTCGTTTAATATACTTTCTTCGTCCATGATTACGTGTTAAATGCAACCCAATTTGTGAAACACCATCTTATATAACAACAAAAGTGTCAAAACCAAGTCGATAACGACCGTTATCACGTTCACTGTCTTTGCAAATAACGACAAACGAAAACCGATCCCGATTCCAACATGTTATACAAAAAATTTTTAATTCAATAAAACTCATATCACCGGAACAGTGTTCGTTATACAGTGTTTTAAATTTCTCTCGTCTTGTTTAAATAATACAATTAAATTCGCATTATCACTTATTAACTGTTTGGGTACTTTTGAATAACTCTGAACCAAAAAAAAAATATCTTCTTTATTGTGTCTTCAGCGTGAAAAATATTCTCTAATGACACCTTGGTGTTCACCGATTACGTCAACCATCACAAACACAGAATTAGGCATTACTTTTTCTGGGGGAATAACTTTATCGTTTTCAAAAAATGTAAAAATATTAACGCCGTAAATATCATCGATAATTCTTTTCAATAATTTATATTTCGGTTGTTCCAGCGTCTTGGCATGTATGTAAACGTTTTCGAATCGTAACCCGTTCTCGTTAACAAGTAAAAAATATATTAAATTTGTTTTTCCGCAACCGGAACTACCCAATATTAATGAGCGTACAGTGTTTGGGAACAGCGATCCGTGACTTGATTTTATAGTATCTGGTGTATCGATATTATAAACTGGAAGTTTTAGTTCTTGTTCGATGAAGCGCATTTTAATATAAATACTGAGGAACTGCTATCAAATGTATCACACGATGTCCCGCGTTCGAAAGAATAACACGAATAAAGGCTCGGGAGTTGTAAGCTCTCCTTTAAACCCTTTGCCAGTAGAACTACAATTACCAGGCTATAAGTATGTGATTTTAACTCTAAAGGTTATTATAAGAATATAATTTTTTTTTTTTATTATAAATTTTGTGGTCCAGGTACTAAATTACGCGAGAGGCTGGCACGCGGTGAACGTGGAATTAATAATTTAGACGAATTAGCTAGAGAACACAATATAGCTTATGAAAATAGTAATTCATTAATCGATAGGCATAAAGCAAATGAAATTTTAGAAAACCGGGTTTGGGAAGTATTTAAATCGAAGAATTAGGGTTTGAAATGAAAAGCCCCTCTTGGTTTGGTACTACAGATGAAAGCTCAAGTATGATGGGTGCTGGGTGTGGATTAAATGAGCGGTCAAAGCCGCTAAAAAAGCGATAAAACTAAAATCAGAGAAAAACCAGAAAAAATCAGAAAAAACCTAACGAAATTGACTAAACTGTGTGTTGCGGCAGCGAGAAAACCGTTATGTAAAAATACAAAAACAAAAACCCCCCAGAATTATACCAATACCTAAAAAGAGTGGAGTGTTACCGTTTATACCTATATTCGCAGGTCTGTCTGTACTAGGTGCACTTACGGGTTGTTAGATATCAATCGCGTACATTTCGTAGGCAATTGTGTTTTCCCGATTGTCATTATCTGCCTGACGGGGAGTGTCAGCCCGTCGGCAGCGCGACTAAAGAACGGATAAAAGTGTCGACTTTATATACAAATTAAAACCGCGAATACAGTCCACTTTGTGTATTTATTATATAAAATAAAATACGCTTCGAAACACTATGCACATTTATTATATATAAAATAGAAATTATCGCCGAAACATTGGTTCTTTCAGCCGGAATTATTAAATTTGCGTTATTTATTAAAAACAAAAGTCGTCACAGTATTTTTCTAAATAAATATCGTAGTTGCGTTGTGATCCGTTTTTTCTGTGTTCGTTTACACAACACTTTATCGTAAAAAAATGTCGTAGTTGTGTTGTGATCCGTTCGTTCTGTGTTCGTTTACACAATACTTCGTCGTAAAAAAGATCGAATAAATTGAGTAAGTCAGTGTATCGTTTTTTTATTATCGGTTACAAGTTACCCCGATCGTCGTACCGGAAATTCAATCGTCAAATCAACGTCGTCGTCATCAGTTGAGTTAAAGGATTGAATATCAAATCGTAGTCGTTAGAGGTCAAGAATCATTCGTATAAATAAATATATATATTTTTTTTTTTCCCCTTATTCGTAAATTCTATACCTAATTCCTATAATTCACTTAGACGAATTCTCTTAAATTATATCGTAAAATTGTAGATTATTCGTTATGTGTTATTTAATTAAAATCTATTTATGTTAATAAATATTCGATACATTGTACGGAATTTTCTAAAGTGTATGCGTCAAGTTTACTTATACTTGTGTGCTCAAAGGGCAATTAACGCGTATTTTTAGCTACATCCAAGACGCTCGCGACGAAATCGAAATTAATCAGATTAAAGTCGAAAAGAACGCCTAAAAGAAATATTTGAATCGTATGGAGGACGTGCAGGCATCGGATAGAAGAAAACACACGGTTATAACAGAAGGAAAAAAAATATCGTGCTGAAAGTCGAAAAATTATATTACAAGACATTAGCAAATTGTAATAAATTAATCCTTAGAAGAATATCCGGAAAATATCAATATATACGAGAAGGAAGACACATTCAATAACAGCACTACGTGGAGCTATCCGATCGTATCAATAAATTCGTCATTCTGATCGTAAAAATGACCGCGCTGAAAATACCGAAATTCACGGGCGCATATGCTGATTGGGCGTCGTTTAATGATATTTTTCACAGCGCTGGTGCATAACAATGAAGCACTTAACGAAATTCAAAAATTTTTTTATTTACGTTTATCACTCGGAGGGTAATCCGAAAAAGTTTGCTGTGTTTAGAAACTAATGCCGAGAATTATAAAACGGCATGGTAAACTTTTACCGGCCGCTATAATAATAAGAAGGTATTGATACAAAATCATACGCGAGCGCTTTATGTTTTAGTACCCGTTACGTCTGATTCGTCCGCACAAGTACGGAGCTAATTGACACAGTGAATGGTCATATTTAATGCACTCCAAATGCTAGGTAGCAACCAAAGTTTGGGGGTCATTGCTTATCCATCTAATAACTATAAAGTTAGACAAGGATATTTCGAGAATGGGAAACATCACCAAAAACTGAAATTTCCACTGTTGAAAAATTAACGAATTTTTACAAAATAGATTTCTTGTATTGAAAGCAATCGAATCGTCGAATGGTCTAAACTCTAAACTAATTACAACAGAAACTTATCAACCAAAAGGTGGCCCAATAAATCATCAGCATTATTATCTTATGAGATGAAATGTTATAACTGTGCAGTCCCTCACACTATATACCGTTGTCTGTCTTTTTAAGCTCTATCCGTAAATGATCGTTTAAAAAAAAAATCGAGCTAAAATTATGTAAAAAACTGTCTACGTTTATATCGAACATTAAGTGTCAATCGCGACGGTTGTACTTAATGCTCGCGTCCACATAATAGTTTATTACTTTTTACGAAAACCATTAACAATATATCGTCAAACACCGATAGTAATAACGCGATAAGTGATATTGATAATATATCAACTGAACCTAATGCAATACAACGGCCTCGGTATCAATAAATGCGCATACGCGAGAAACGAAACGACCTCATCTATATTATTAGCTACAGCAGTTGTACAGGTATTTATCACAATAATGAATCGTTAAATGCCGCGTTTTACTCGATTCCAGCTCACAAAAAAATTTTTGTGACAGAGGAGATATGCCAAACGTTAAAATTAAGACGTACAAAAGTATCTGTGCGATTGCGGGAATAGGACAGTCGTTACAAAATCATCGTGTGTGGTGAAAGCCTAATTAAATCTTTAATATCCATTTATAAAGTGTCCCTCGAATTTCTAGTTCTACCAAAATTTAACAAGTAATGTTCGCGAATTGCCACGTCTAATATGATTGCTACCTAAAGATAAAATATTAGTGACCCAGAGAATACTATAAACCGCAAAAGGTAGATATTAATAATTGGGTGCGTCAGTTTTCTTTGAGTTTATTGGGGAAACGTCGTTTGCAGCCAGTAGAAATCTCTATATATAAAGAAAGTGTACTTTAGCAATAATCAACGCAGAGCCGAAACCTATTTGAGTTACGAATTGAAATTTGAGGATAGATTAATTTTATAATGTCAAGTTAACTAAAAAGGATTTTTCAAAAATTTTGATTTTTAAAGGGTTGAAATCGGTAAAAAATAAAATGTTTACGTGTAAATTTGTATATCAGTATCGTATATAATAACAAATAACAGTCGGCCGATAACGGGAATACGGTACGCCACGGCGGCGAAACCGAGGGTTTCTAGCTATTTGCAACCTACCTTATTTTTGTGTGTGTTATCGCGGTTGTAGATATGAATTGTTCGAGAAGTAAATTCAATAATCTTTTTTGTATTTATATACTAACGGCATCACGCGTTGAACGGCTTACTTTACAGCGATTTCGGGGTTTCTCTCTCGCACACATGTTATTCTTATTGCAACGAGGTCGAGTTTCACAGTTTTATCATCGATAATTCCGTATTATTATTTTATTTTTAATATTTTCTTGCGCGCGCGTTAATGCACCATCACCCGCTGCCAAGCCGCCGCGGCGTTTCCTACGTCTACACTACGACAGTTCATTTGTCTACTGACGGCTCACGTACGTATCATAGCACGGGCTGCAACCGCTATATTTCTGACGTAAAATATTTAATATACTAATATACCTATCATAATAATACGTAATATATTTTTATTATAATATTCATCATAGCCAATTGGTTGCGACGGTAATTATTTTATCTGTTTCTCGACTTGCGCGAGTACAAAATAAATAATTATTCGTGCAACGACAGCGGTTAGGACCAAAATATTCGGTGGACCAATTAAGGAATATTTTTTTTTTAAAAATGTCATCGATTGAAGACATTTTTTGTCAATGGAATATTGGCATCTCAAATAGTTATACCAATTATCGTAATGGTGCCTGCCTTTTCCGTTCTATTTCTTTTCATTTTGTTTAACACTCAAGAAAGATGCCAGAATCCGTAATACAATTGTTTCGTATGTCTCTGATAATTGGAATAACTTTATTACCATGTCTTACAATTCAAATGGTGACAACTTTTCCACTGCTGAGGATTATGTTCGTGAAATGGTTAATCCTACTGTCTACGGTTTTATTGCGAATTGTTGCAGATGGTAATATTTTTTCATTTTTATTTGAAATTTATTATAATAATAATCTTTATGCTAAATTTGGTATAGGTACATTCCAGTAAAAAGATTGCGTCTACTGGAAAATATTAATAGTGGTCATTTTGATGTTTATTTGTCTATTTCTAATATTAATAATGTTACAGTAAAATTTAATTACTACTTCAGAGGGCGATTTATCTATTTTTAATAATGTTAGTGTCACAGAAAATTAATTTTAGATAAAAGTAAGAAGCGTCGCGTGCTAGATGAACAAATAGAACTCGAAGCAACCAAGTTGAGAAAGCTATAAAAAAGTACAAAGCAACCAATCCCGAGGTAATCAAGAAGCTTTGGGATTCCGACGAAACGTTAGCAAATGGAAAATTAAGAAGTTATCTGGTCTAGCATATGAACCACATTGATTATAAAAATAAATTGGCACTATGAACTAAAAATGTAAATTTTGAACGCTCTCAAGTGATAGGCGAAACACCTAGCATGTGCTGTAATATAGGTAAAACACAACTCGATCCCTTGCAACTGCCACAGAACCCTTACCCTTTTTACTTGAAGGAGACCATCCTGATCACGATCACTTCATTAATCGTACTAGGAAGTATAATAGTTGTTTTTCAAATGACATCGTTTGGGTAAACAGATTGTTTAAAGGTTTTTTGCCAACGTTCAAAATACAAGGCCAAGTCTACCCATTTGTATGGCAGTTGATTCAAATAATGGAGGAAAAGCCACAATTTTTACAAATAAATTTTGTTGCGAAGATGAAAAAGAAGTTCAACTTAGATGCTCTCTTTATCCAATTAACGAGCATTAGTCAAACAGCTACAAAATATGCTGCCATATGAAAATAAGTATATTCAATTAAAAACCACAATAGATAATGCAAGGCAAAAAACTACCAATTTTCAGGTGGTGATTCACCTGATAGAAAACCTGCTAATGGACACAAAGCTGCAACAATGCTGCAACATCTAATAAAGTAGCTTAGTAATAGTTGGGCAGCAGTTTGAAAAACGAATATTATTATTCAAAGCCCACGATAATCGACTACAACGGATAAAGTGAATTACACAAATCCTACGACGCACTTCAATACCCTCTATGTTTTGCTATGGAGAAAATGGATACTTCTATAACTTCTCGGACGGATGCACCTACAAAATTTTTCCTCTTTAAGAAAAAACTGTATCTGCTGCCCAATTTTTATTCATACAGAATTATGTAAGGAAAGAACTAGATAATCATTTGCTTCGTTATGGTCCATTGTTCAACCAATATTATTTAGATTGTACGCAAAAATAGAGACTGAAAGATTAAATTTCATCAGAAATCATCAAAATAACTTAGAGCAGAATTATATTCATTTAAAAGATGCCATTGGAAGACAGGAGTTTGAAGCAGATCAACTTGGAAAATTAGTTGTTCTGCATCATTTTATAGGAGGCCCACGATATTTGCATGAACGAGCCCAAGATGCACTGACGTACGTCGACATTATGGCAGCTCAGATTTATTCGTAACTTTTACGTGTAATCCAAATGGCAAGAAATCCAAGAAGCACTTTTACCAAGACAAAAACTTACCATCGCCCAACATCATTGCAAGAGTTTAATCGTAAAGTTAGGGAGTTAATGGATCTGTTGACAAATGAGATTTGTTTGGAAAGTGACATGCCATATATTTTCATTGAATGGCAGAAACGAGGCTTACCTCACGTACACATATTACTATGTTGGAAAATCGATTTCATCAGATATGATAGATAAATTCGTGTGTGCTGAGATTCCGATCCAGATATAGATCCTTTATTGTATGAGATAGTAAAGCTAAGTGATACAAGGACCCATGTGGACTTTGAACAAACATTCTCCGTGCATGAAAGAAGTGTCTGCAGCAAACTTATCCATTTACCCTCAGTCAAAAATTCAAGAGTGAAAAATGGCTATTCAAAGTAGAAAGGCGATCACAAAACGATGGAGGTTTCCAAAAGTGAGTATAAGGTCAATTGACTTAGATAACAGTGGGTTGTTCCATATAATCCCTGTGTTATTGCGTACTTTTATGTGCTCATATAAATGTTGAAATGACCAGTTTCAATCAAGTCTATAAAATATGTATGCAAATATGTCACAAAAGTAGCGATCACGCATCGTTTGGTTTAGAAAAACTGACAATACAGATGAAATACAAATATATCAAAGTGGCAGGTATATCAGTATTCCGAAGCAGCTTGGAGAATTTTAGGTTTTCATATACACGATAGTATCCAGATATTACTCATCTTGATGTTCACCTAGAAAATGGACAATTTTATTTTACAGCAAATAATGTTGCCGAAAGAATAGCAAATCCACCAAAAAAACAACTTTTCAGGCTTTTTTTCAGATATGTCAAACGATAATTTTGCAAGGACATTACTTTATCCACAAGTTGCTTCGTATTATGTTTGGAAAAATAACAATTTCGTTACGTAAACAAGCCAGAATGTCGCATATTGGCCTGTTAAGAAGATACAGCTTTGGTAGAGTTTATACAATCCACCCCAAACAATGTTGAATGTTACCATCTTCGTCTTCTTCTTCAGTCAGTAAAAGGTCCAACATCGTATTCATTTTTGAAGACTGTGAACAGTACCAAGTATCCGACATTTCAAGCCACATGTAAAGTACTTGGATTATTAGAAGATGACAATCAGTGGGATTTTGCTTTAGAAGAAGCTGCATTATGTCGTTCACCTAATAAATGCGAGAACTTTTCGGTGTAATATTAATATTTTGCCATCCCTCAGATGCTCAAGTCTTTGGACTAAGTATTAGGACGATTTTTCAGACGATATTCGGCGACAATACTATAGAAAACACCTAGAAAATAATATAACAGACAATGAACTTTATAATACTTTTGTATTAATTGAAACTTGTTTGAATCTAGTAGAAATAACTTGAAAGAATATGGTCGCCAACTCCTACAAGATTGGTGGACTGTTAGAAAATAGAAATATTTTTAAAAAAACAAGCTATGATTTAAATGCTTTACACGAAATTGTTTTTGCAAAATGAACCCCTTTAACTGAGGAACAGTGTTTATTTACAAACAAACTTTAAATAGTATCAAATTAAATTTAGGAAAAATGTATATTTTTAGATGCTCCTGGTGGAACTGGTAAAACCCACTTAATCAATCTACTTTTGGCTAAAGTAAGAAGCTCATATGGGATTGCAATTGCAGCAGCATCATCAGGAATTGTTGCTACGCTTTTACATGAGGAAAAACTGCTCATTCTGCTTTCAAGTTGCACTAAATCTGATCACCATCGAGATTTCCAACGTGCAATATTAATAAACAATCTAATATGGCAAATGTTCTGAAAAAATGCAAGCTCATAGTTTGGGATGAAAGTCCAATGTCATAAGAAAGGATTTGAGGCTTTAAACAACTGTCTGAAGGATCTAAAGAATTCAAATTATTGGGGAGGAATCACAGTACTGCTAGCTGGAGATTTTCGACAAACTACCAGTCATACCCAGAGGAACTCGAGCTAATGAAATTGCAGCATGCATCAAGTCTTCATATTTGTGGCCTAAAATAGAAAAATTTTTTTTGACCAAGAATATGCGAGTACATTTAAAAGGAGACAGAATGCTGAAGAGTTATCTGGCTACTCTTAAAAATGGAGATGGAAAATATCCAGAATGTGAAGAAAAAATTACTTTGCCGAGATTAGGTACTGTTGTAAAAACTTTAAAAGAACTTGCATACAAAATATATCCTGGCTTCGAAAACCTCAAAGAAATATCAATGGACTGGTTATGTGAGTGGGCCATTTTGACATCAAAAAATGATACAGCAGGAGAAATAAACAAAATTTTATGGACTCTTTCCAAGCTGAAAGTATAGAATACAGATCAGAAAATTCAGTACTGGAAATAGATGATGCAGTTAATTATCCAGTTGAATTTCTCAATTCGTTCAACCCTCCTGATTTCCATCACATTTATTAACATTAAAAATTGGTACTCCATAATGCTTCTAAGAAACCTTAACCCACCCAAAATTGTGCAATGGACTCGTCTCGTATACTGGTCTTCAAAAAAATCTGGTAGAAGCTCAAATTATGACTGGATCTGCAAAAGATGAATCAGTTTTTATTCCTCGCATACCAAAATACCATCAATTATCCAGTCCAATTCAAGAGAATGCAGTTTCCTGTCAAAGTATGTTTTGCTATGACAATAAATAAATCACAAGGTCAAATCTTGAAAACTGTAGGGATCGATTTAAGAGAAGATTGTTTTACACATGGACAATTTTATGTGGCATGCTCCAGAGTCAGTACGCCCACAAGTTTAGTTATTTTGGCACCAACAGGAAATACATCAAATGTAGTTTATAAAGAAATTTTAATAAAATTGTTGTCATAAATTAATCTTGGCTTTAGCCAGGCAGGGTCAACTAACGGGGCCATCATCTGTCTTTGGTCTGCGGCCGTCCAGTTAACGTTGAACCATACACATTTTTATACTTAACTCGGCAACGACGGGTAGTTCAGCTAGAATATAGAATATATTTATAATATAATTATAATATAATTATATATATAATATAAATATAGAATAGTAGAAAATATGTATTTTCAAGAAACGCGACTCGGTTACATTAATTAGTGGCCAGGTATCTAACACTGCGAAAAACGTAATTAGTCCAACTATCTCGTATGGTATGCACCGAGAAAAATAATATACACGAATTGGAAAGTCAAGTATCAAAGTTTTGGAAATCCGAAGAAATAATGCCAGAAAAAACGTACACGCTAGAAGAAAAACTATGTCAACGTCACTTTGATAAGACAGTAAAAAGAGACCCCAGTGGTCGATTTATTGTAAGCCTACCGTTTCGTGAAGCTGTCGTAAAATTAGGAGAATCAAAAGACATAGCTTTGCATAGATTTTTGTCATTAGAGAGACGTCTAAATGTAAATACGGAATTAAAAAATGATTATATTAAATTCGTCGAAGAATATCTTGCTTTAGGCCATATGTCACTTGTCGATACATATAATACTAATCAACATTACTTTTTACCACATCACGCTGTTCTTAAGGCAGACAGTGTGACGACAAAGGTACGTGTAGTATTCGATGGTACTTGTCCAACAACATCAAATTTAAGTTTAAACGACGTATTGTTAAAAGGCCCAGTGATACAAGAGAAACTCGCCACGTTACTAGTTCGATTTCGCACTCACAAACACGCATTAACAGCAGATATTAAGCAAATGAATCCCCAACAAATCGATAACAACCATGGAGATTACCAATTAATATTATGGCGTCCAAATACAAATGAGAAAATAAATATGTATCGATTAAATACTGTAACATACGGCACCGTTCCGGCCTCGTTTTTAGCAACAGGTTGTCTACATAAATTAGCAGACTATGAATATACAGTTTATCCTCATGCCGCCGAAGTCATAAAAAATGATTTTTATATGGACGATTTATTAACAGGTTCAAATACGATAGTCGAAGCAATAAGTTTGAGAAATGACATTATCAACGTACTACGCAAAGGTGGATTTGAGTTACGGAAATGGGCAGCTAGTGACCCTGCCTTATTAGAAAACCTGCCGAAGTGAAAAGCAATGAAGAAAAATTAATATTAGAACTTGAAAATAGTCAAATAAAAATTCTAGGACTCATATGGAATCCATCGGAGGACGTGCTGCAATATAAAGTACAGCCATATGACAATACTTCAAAAATTACTAAAAGAAAAATATTATCTGACATGACTTCGATTTATGACCCAATGGGATTAATAGGCCCAGTCCTAACACAAGCTAAATTGTTTTTACGTAATGCGTTTCATTCAAAATGTATTAAATCCAAAAGATA